>PVLD010025958.1:0-22911 GCA_004027595.1 Dinomys branickii | reverse complement strand
GGAAGGAAGGAAGGAGGGAGGGAGGGAGGGAGGAAGGAAGGAAAGGGAAAGGAAGGAAGGGAGGGAGGGAGGGAGGGAGGGAGGAAGGTCTGCTCCACTCGCCTAATCCCCAGCTCAAATTCCATTATCATTTTAGCGACTTACTCCTGGCTCTCTGCTTGTCTTCCCTATGCAGAATGTCCGCCCAGTCCCGCTCCTGGAGTGCTTTTCACCATCTGCTCATGTCAAGGAAGTGAAACCATGGCTCTGGACTCAGCATCGAGGGCGTTCTGCAGGAGAAAGCGCACAGATGTCAGTGCCGTGTTACGTCCTCAGGCACTGGGCTTTTCCCCGTGCACTTCCAGCGCGCAGGCAGTCTGCGTGCGCAGAAGCAAAGTAACACAGCACTTCTCAAAGCACGTACGTGACATCTTGATCTTTACAGCGTGATCCACTCTGAGTCTCTCTCGGTTCTTCGGTAGACTTGGCACGGGAATGTGGAACAATGGGTCCTTCATTGCTGGCAGGGTGTACGATATTGTGCTCATTCTTGGCCCAGTGGAAGCAGCAAGAACAGTGAGAAATGACTGAGTTCACTGAAAGGTACAGCTCTGCCAAATACTTTTTAAATTCAAATGTGGTGGTTTTGATGATTGTGGGAAACTTCCTAATTTGGAGAAACAGACAAATGAAAATGGAAGACTTCTGTGAGGCCATGCTTTGCATTGCCTTTATCTTTGACTGTTTTGGATAATTTTTGCAGGAAGATTGATATTCATAGCTTTTAGATTTTACACTGATTCTTCATAGGGTATATTTTCTTCTATTTAATATTACAGTATCATCTGTGATAATATAAACTATAATTTCATCAACACAGAGATCACAGCAGCATTGACTATTTCACAGAGATATCCTATATGTAAAAAAAGAAAAATTTTAATGCCAACAAAGTGGGGGAACCAACTACAGAGACTCCTTAGGCGAAGAACAGTATTCTGATAGCCAAAGCTCTCAGTATGGTCTGGGGTCCCAGGGTCTTTCCAAACAGACATGAAAGGATCTTTGCTTGGGCCTTTCTCAACAGATACCAAGGGAAACACATAGGCTGTCTGGTTCATTGTTAATACGCAAAAATTACCTCAATGGAACATTTTCATCATAAGTGAATGTAAACATGTCATGGTATAAGAGGTCTGTAAATCTGGCTAGCACTTGGATATAGAAAATATATGTGTATAATTTTATTAACCAAATACCTACATCAATTTAAATGTTATGTTATCTTTAAAGACATAGAGATAGAGACTAAATAATTCAAAACAATGCAGATCAGGGCTGACTGCATCAGGCACAGTACACAGAAGGCATAGACCATGTATTAATTTTAGAAGTCCATGAGGATGCTTGAATTTCTTTTGAATTCAAAGGAAAAAAATAAAGGTTTAGCATCAAAGAAAGAGTTGTTCTTTCCCTCACAGCAGGAAAAGATCAAACTTTTAAGGTCCACAAGAATCTCTTAAATTTTGCCTACAAAAAAAAAGTTAAAATATTTAAAGTTGTACAGAAATAATTTTAAATATTCATATTATGGGGCAAGATCCCCCAAATGGAGTGTCCAGGATCCTCTAAAGTCATTCTGTTTTCTTGCCAACACTAAACAGATACACATAGAGAATGTTCTTCTTTAACGAGCAAATATCAAAGCATTTTGGGTACCCTGACTCCCTGAAAATCATGGACAAAAGAAAATTCTACTAGTTTAAAAAAAAAGTACCTACCTTCCGAGAATGCTAGCACAAGCAGAAACTGCTGAGAGGCAGCCGGGAAGTCAGGGTTACACTGGACAGACTCCAGGTCCCGACAACCCTGGACCTGAGCTGACTGGAGCACTCTGATGCTTTTTATATTATTGCCACACTGAAAGTGTGTGGCCTTCATGTTACTGGAAGTCACAGGACACCTAAAGCTCTCTGTGCCCTTTGCTCTCACAGTTGGGTCAGCCCTGACACACACAAACCCTCCCTAGACTCTTGGTCAATTTTCAGCATGCATCCATTTCAAACTGATTTCATAGAATGGTATTTTGTTAAAGGTACATGCCTCTCATTTTGTTTTAAAATTATAACCCTAATTCTAACAACATATATTTTGAAATAATTTTAAGTGTACAGAAAAAGTTGGAGAATAGAAAATTTTAAACTATTTTTCACCTGATTTCCCAGCATTCTCTAAGTACAAAAAATTCTCTTACAAGATCAGTGTACACAGAATTAGAGAAAACAATCCTAAAATTCATTTGGAATGAAAAGGAAACCTGAAATAGCAAAAGTAATTTTGGGCAACAAAGGCAAAGCATGGGGCAACACAATCCCTGACTTGAAATTATACTACAAAGCTACTGTGATAAAAACAACATGGCAAATAAAACCAGATCCAAGGATCAATGGAACAGATTGATGCAGAAACATCTTCAAACACAGCCCCCTAATCTTTGACTAAGGGACCAAACATCACACACTAGAAGAAAGATAACCTCATTAATAAGTGGTGCTGGAAAAACTGACTTAAAGCATGACACAGGTTAAAACTAGACCTGTACCTCTCACCATGCACTAATCTAAAATTTAAATGAATCAAAGACCTAAATATTAAAACAGAAATATTAAATCTGCTGGAAGATAGAATAGGTAAAATTTTTGAAGACACTAGTGTGGGTAAAGACTTTATGAGCATAGGAACTATCACAAAGAATCAACAACTGAGATATCATCTTATTAAAAAGGTTTTGCACAGCAAGAGAAACCACCCACAGAGTGAAGTGACCACCCATAAGTGTGGGGAAAAAATTTTGCAAGCTGTTCTTCACATAAAGGACTAAAATCTGATATATAAAAAACTAAAACATAAAATAAACCTCCTCCCATATTTAAAGACCCAGTCCAAAAATGGTCATCTGAAATGAACAGACACATCAATTCTCAGCTTTTTGGCTAAGATCAAGTGAAATAAACATTTCTCCAGTGAAGAAGTAGAAATGGCAAATAAATATATGAAAAATATTTTGCAAATTAAAACAACATAGATATTCCATCTCACCCCAGAAATAGTGACTAGCATCAACAAATCAACCAGTGACAACAGGGCTGTGGGGAAAAATGAGCCCTTCTCCACTGTTCGTGGGAGTGTAGACTGGTACAACCACTGTGGAAATCACTGTGAAGATTCCTCACAAAACTAAAACTAGGGGCTGGGGGTATAGCTCAGTGGCATAAGCGCTTGCCTGACAAGCGCAAGGTCCTGAGTTCGACCCCTGGTACCGGAAAAAAAAAAACAAAAAACAAAAAAAAACTAAAACTAAAGGCTTCACTTGATCCAGCTGTTCCTCTTCTTGGTATCTTCCTGAATGAATTTAAAGCATCATACCACAGCAATATATGCATACCCATGTTTATAGCAGTACAGTTGCTAATAGCTAAATCTTGGAAACAGCCCAAATTCCCATCAATTGATGAATGATAAAGATGTGGTCTTTTATATAATACAGTGCTACTCTGTCTTAAAGAAGGATAAATTTGAGACATTTCTAGATAAATTGAAACCATACTCTTAAGTGAAATAAATGGGACACATGTGTAAATATTGCATTATTTCTCTGGTATGAGAAATCAAAAGGGCAAATAAGGTCCAAAATATATAACAGATATGAGAAATGGCAATAAAATGTTCAAATGAGAGGGGAACCAGGGAGGCAGAAAGAGGGAAAAAAATTAAAAATAGAAGGAAATAAGGGGAAAGAGGAGTTGGAGGGAGAGGAGAGAATTGGAGGAAAAAAGAATGGAGATATACTATGTACATGGACAAAATTCTTATGATGAATGTTCTCATCCTGTATATCTAAAATGTACCAATACAAGTAATTTAAAAATAAAATAAAATCAGAGTATGATTGTCAAAACTGGAAAATTAAGGATTATACAATAATATTATTGCACCTACAGGCTTTATTCAAATTATGGTAAGTTCCTCAATAGTCCCACTGACGGAGATGGAAGGATAGGGGGATGGGTGATGCAGGGATAGGCGGAGGGAGGGAGGGAGGGATAGATGGTTAGGCAGACAAAGAGCAAGAGACGTTCGTCCGGTTCACAGCCACATATTGCTTCTAACTGTCCTGTGTCTTGAGTCTCCTTTATTCTGGGACAGTTCATCACTCTAAATTTGTCTGATGCTTCTTTATGATTAGATGTTTTGACAGTGATTCCCAAAGTGAAGTCGTATTTTCTCAGTGGATTGGATCAGGATGTGCCCCTTTTCCCACATGCACAAAGAATAGTGGAAAGGATTTCCCCCCCAAAACACAGAACATTGAATTAGCCATATATGTGTGGATGCCCAGGGTGGCGGAAGCTGCACATATTTTCTGGGGCTCACCATGACGAAATACCCCCTGTAGTGGTTAGTATCCTGTGTTTCCCTGCGGTTCTGCACCAGCAGCAGTGTGCCATGGTTTGGTGCCTCTAGGGCTCACTCAATGTCTGCAAAGAACTGCTTCCTGGCTGTGTCCTCACAGGGCCTTTGCTCACCACAGACATCTCCCGTGTCTGCTGTTCCCATGAGGATCCTGGTCCACTAGATCAGCTCACCCTCGGCCTGACTTCAGCTGGATGCCATCTTTAACCTTTGAAGACCTCATGTCCAAACTCAAGTACTGGACATGACTGCACTGGGGGCTTCAACTTCAACTCGGGATTTTTCAGGGGCTTGTGACTCCATCCGTAACTCCCAGGGAATCCAGCTCCACTTCCATTTATGGTGACTTTTGTGAGACTGACTTCAGTTCCTGGGTTTCAGGAGCACTGAAGAAGAGGCCACTAAGTTGCTCCACTGTGTGGCTCTGTTTGACAGAGCCCAGCTCCTCTGTGCACAGACTCGGCAGTGTTGAGTGGCTGCTCACAAAGGACATGGAGACGGTCTGTATCCATTTGCTCACTAGGAGAGAAAAGGCAACGCTTATGCTCTAAGTACTGAGTTCCTCGTGATTTTAACTTTTGATCTTTTCCAAACTTAGTCATTTGTTCATCAAGATGATAATGTTACTTAACAAAGTCAGTGGTACTGATAACTTAGTGATTCTTTTCCAGGGCGCTATGTGCTGAACACTGCAGCTGCGCTGTGATAGCAGCAGCAGATGTGACATTTCTTCCTGTACAGATCTCACAGCCCCTCGGCCACACAAATAGGCAAGTTACGTGCAGCCAGCCCAGAAAGGAACAGGGTTGGCAGGGACAGGACAGGACTTGTCACTTGTCTGTGGAAACTGATTGAGAACCTGAGAGCACAGGGTTTCTGGAGCCAAATGGCATGGGGAGTGGAGGGCACTGAGCCTGGGCTTTGTCCTGCAGGCCCCTGGGCCACAGAGGGCTCCCTGGGGGACTCTTTACAAAAGGACGTGCCACATGTATCTATCTACAACCTTTAGCAAATAGAGGGTATTGCCCACTTTTTATCATGGCATCAGTATTACTGCTAATGTAATTATGAGTATGCAGTTCATTCTGAGGGCCGGGAGAAGTAGGCGCCATCCAGTCACTGAACGACGGACAGTTACCCTGATGGCCAGTTCGGTGCCTCCAGTTCTCGCCACGCACACACAGCCCAGGCGCAGAGGGCACGGGGTCAGGGAAACAGAGATGGGAACTGGCTGGGGACTGGAGTGCTGTCCTGGGCCTGACGCCAGCAGGACAATGTCCACTCCAGACCCATGCAATCGTAGCTGTGCTCATCCCCCCTGTCTTGGTTACATTTGCTCGTTGCTGAGACAAAACACCTGATGCCCAAAATGAAGGAAGGAAAGGTTTATTTAGCTCACAGTCTGTGGAGGTTTCAGTCCACACTCTGCTGGCTCCGAGGCAGAGTGGTACATGACAGCAGTAGATAGCAAACGCAATTAAGAGCACAGTGAAGGAGTGGTGGAACCAGGATCTTCTCCTTACATATGCAAACTATCCACCCTCGGGCAATGCAGCGTGTGCACCCATAATCCTAGAAGCCCACCCCATGACTGCATGAAGATTTAGGGGGACATGCAGACACAAAGCATAACACCCCATAGCAGCCTACAAACCAAGGGCCGGGCAGGAGGACCCAGCCTCCTCCAGCTTCTCGCTGGATCCCTGGTGTGATCATTCCCCACCCTACCCCACAGGTGACACTGGACACCTGTGGTCCCTTAACCTGTGTTCCTGAAAGCTCTGGGGGACTGATAACTTCATAATTCCTGTGGAACCCTTCTCACCTCCCACCTGCCTGTGCACATCTCCTGAACAGCGCTGGGACCTGACTCCTGCCACCCACCCTTCCTTCACCCCACTTTTCCCTTCTC
Source organism: Dinomys branickii (assembly GCA_004027595.1). Lineage (NCBI taxonomy): Eukaryota > Metazoa > Chordata > Mammalia > Rodentia > Dinomyidae > Dinomys > Dinomys branickii. The sequence goes on along the minus strand of PVLD010025958.1, from coordinate 16,547 downwards.
GTCCTTCAGTCTTTTTCTCTTTTCTTTTTTTTCTCTTCTTTCCTTCTCTCTCTCTCTCTTTTTTTTTTTTATCACTGGAGCTTGAACCCAAAGCCTTCACGCTAAACTTCATCCCCATCTTTATTTTTATTTTATTTTAAAATTTTGAAACAGGGTCTAACTCGCAGTCCCCCTGTCTCAGCATCTCAGAGCACTGAGATTACACTCCTGCCCCCCTACACCAGGCTCTCTCTTTCTCTCTTAACATTTCTCATAGTTCCTCCAGAGTGTGATTCAGCTTTTGGAAACATATAAAGAAGAAAGTAAAACATTCAGTCCTCTCGCTGTCCAGAGATTACAGGTGCTACTAAGTCTCAGGGTATTTATTCCCAGTGTTCCCTGTTGTGTGTGTGACACAAATCAGGATGCAGGTTCAGGTCCTGTTTACTGTGCTGTCAGCATTTCTCAGAACCCACCAGCTCGTCCACTTTATGACTGTCACGTCAGTGTTCTTATTTGTCCTTGCATCTGAGACATATCCTGAGAGGTCGCCTCCCCTCGTCTATTTTCCGCCATTAATTTTCTGTGAAGTTCTTCCCTATTCCTGGCCCTGCTGTGCTGAGTTGGTTCCTCCTGTCTCTGCCCAGATCACCACGAAGTCTTCGATAGTGCGAGCTTGAGCTCCCCCTCCACCATTCACTCCCAGCTTCTCCAGAGCCGCCTCTTTCCCCAGCCTCACAATTCTGCATCTCCTCTTATGTCTTTGAGACACAGCACATCCCCTTGACCTGAGGACTGTGTTTCTTTTCCGGGCCCTCCTGGCGTTTCCGACCTCCTCTGGCTCAGTCTCCCCCCCATATGTAGCTTTAGTGTCTCAAGTTCTTCTATCTCGGGTCTTTGCTCAGGCCTCCCTCTGTCTGGCATGTGCCTCCCTTCCTGCTCGAACACTTCTCCGAAGTTCATTTCCCCTTCCCCCTCTTGTGGGCAAAGATGGATCAAGGTCAGCTTTCCCACCTTGGGTCCCTCCTGCAGGTCACAGTAACTGTTCTTAAGTGATGTCCTGGGTTTTTGTCCCTCACCAACAAGAGCGGAATGGAAATCCAAGCTCCTCATACCTAGAGGCCAGTCAAAAAATCTCTGTGAAGTACAGTTAGTTTTTCATGGTTGTTGTGGCTCAGCAGCCAAGAATTCCTGCGTCTGTGCCAGCACCCTTCTGTGCAGTCCTAACCTCAGCGTGCTCAGTGCATGACTCACCAAACCCTGGACAAGATCACCCTTGAAGTGTGTTGTGCGGTTCTGTTCTGTTCCCTTGTGGACTTTCCCAGGGATTTTAGAATCTCCCTTCAAACCCCTACCCTGAGCTTTGTCATCACAGATGCCTCCGGAGAGAGAGGGATTAAGAGAGGGAGAGGGAGCAGGGGAGGGGAAGGGAGAGCGGGAGTGGAGGGCAAGGAGAGGGAGAAACATAAAGCACTGTTACTCAGAGGCTCCGCTGGAACGTGTCCCACCAGGAACCCCTTGTCCTAAGGAGTTACAAAAGAGGGAATCAAAGCAGACAAGGTTTAACACTTGATGAAATGAAGCAGAATTTAATGGCACAGACGCAAGACTAGTTTGGGTGGAGATGAGAAAGACAGAAATCAGTCTGACTAGCTGAAAATAACCACTTCAGAGCCAAGAAAAGTCTCCTCAAATCTGAGCTGGTGGAAGCTGTCCATAAAATCATTTTGATGACGTATGTCTGATTGATTCACCATTCTGGTCGCACAACCGGATAGCCTTATGTTTGTTACCATTACCCGTTACTAGGGACACGGTTGCTACTCTGCCGGAACGTTTCTACATGGGTCAGACCTTGGTCACAGTCCTGGGGGAGGGGAAGGTGTCGTGATGCGAATACCCCCTCTCTAGTTCAGGCTGACACTTGATGTGTTTGTGAGTCCCCGCGGTGTTGTGCAGTTTGCTGAGTCATACTTTTTACTCAGTGTGATTGGGATGGTTGCTTTCCCCACTCACTTTCACTTCCCTGCTCCGCTGCTCTCCTCTGATGGACTGGTGCTGGAGTAGCTGTGGTTATTTTTATTTTATTTTATTTTTTATTTTAAAAGTAAAGAATGAAAACTTTAGCAAACAGACACAAAGTAGCACAAGAATGGTACAAAAACGGAATTACAGATAAGGTGACGGGGATTAACAATGGTTGTTGTATTACATATTAATAATTTCAAAGTGTATGTTCGGGGTAACGCATATAGACATACAAGATTGATCAAACAACTAGTCATTGACTGTTCCTTACAATAAAGCCAAGCTGTGGTTAGTTTTACAATCTGGCCAAAGGGCAGTTGAGTTGAACATTCTCAAATTGAGGTTCCATCCAATGACATGGTTTTTATCAGTCCCAGTGGCCTTTCATGTTCTTTTTTCTTTTTGTTTAAGACCTTTGTTTAAGCTTTGTTTCCATTTCATCCTTTTTAATAGTTTTATCTTTTCCCCCTTTGCCCTTCCTTCTTTACCCCTTCCCCCACTCTAGTTCCTCTTTCTTTCTGGACAGTCACTTTTAGGAGCAGTTCTGCTCTGATTAGCTCTTCTGGGGAGCACAGCTTCTGGGGACACCCTTGTGCTCACTCTGCACCATCACCCTGACAGGAGAGCCAGCGTGGACCCTGGGCGCATTCACCATAGCTTTGGCAGAGTGGAAGCTAACCTGGGGGAGATGCTTTCAGTCACCAGAGGGAACACTGGTATACTGTAGAGGGCTAATCCTAAAACAAAATAAATAAATTCTTCCATTTCCAAAGCATTCCCAATATCGCAAGGTCTTTGGTGACAAACGCTTTATGCTTTTTTCTAGTCAGAGTGGGATGGTCCTGTGTGATTGGAATGGGGTCGTGTTACATAAAATCTGCCCCATGCCTGTGTTTGTAGAGCACTTCCACCCTGTAAGTGATAGAAACCGAGACCTGCACGGAACCAGACCGGACTTTCTGACATGAGAGAGGTCTTTATTGGGGGCGATACAAGAGGGGTAGCGGGCTGCCTAGTGGACCAAGGCAGCAGTGAGCTGAGCAAAGCATGGGCTTTTAAACTCTTTTTCAGGGTGGGTGTTGGCAGGCCATTATAGCCCAAGTGGAGGTGGTGGGGGTGATGGTGCTGTCTATGGGTCAGAGCAGTCTGCACAGGGTGGGTTTGGCCAGAACACCCCGAGCAAGGTGAGCTGTTCATCAGAGTCCTGCCAAAGCAGATAAGGACAGGTTTGGCTTTTGTGGCCGAGGGGAACTGAAGTGGAACAGGTAAGGGAAGGAGAGAAATATTGAGAGTTAAAGTTTTCCCCTGAGGGGGGCTGGCTACCTCGTGACTTATCAGTGAGTAGCATGACAAAGAATAAACCTGTATGTGATGCTGCAAGCTTTCTGTATCCAGCTATCAATGGTAGCCAATTTATCACTAGTTTAATTGAAAATTTTAAATTTACATTGTTAACGCATGGGTTAACAAACAACGAAGAGCAATGCTGTTAGAAGAACAGAAAGACTTTGGAAAGCTTTGTTATCTGAAATAAAAGCGAGACATTCTCAGGCTAAACTCTGACTCCACCCATGGCCCTCCCGTCTTCATTTCTGGGAAATCGTTGTAATGAACACTTCCAGTGATGGTGCCACTTGGTGGGCAAGGACTCAGCCTGGCCCGGGTAGAAGAACACTGGGTAAATCACAGTGCTCTGGCTGCACATCCCAGTGTCTCTTGCTGCCTGAGATTCAAAATAATCTCGTGGCGTCCCAGTGACCTCGTCTACCTGAGACACATGTTGGTTGCACTGGGCATCAGTTCCTGATAAAAGGATGAGCCAGCCACTTCTCTCTCCATCTCCCATGCTTACACACCCTTCCACCGTGTCCCCATGCACCAGGACATCCTCTCCACAGCCAGGACTGCGCTCTTGGATGTCCCAGCCCCCAGAACAGTGAGAGACAGAGTTATTTATAAATAACTCAGTCCCTAGAATTTTAGTATAGTGACAGAAGACAGAGACAGTCTCCTGCACAGAGCCATCTCAATACCAAAGGATTCACTCCAGGAAATTCCACCATCATACAGGGCATGGGAAGGGTCAATCTGGTCCAAGCATCTGAACTCTGAAAGAATTTTGGAACACATTAATAAGAAAGGCTGGAGCATACGGATTTATGATCTCAGAGGAGAAAATTTCTCACCTTGTAGCATTTCATCCCTTGAACCTTCACACCAAAACATGCTTCACACCAACCTGTCCACTGAGAACAAACTCCTAACAAGCTTTGGTGCATAAGAGTCACTGAATGTGATGGTAGGAAAGATCAGAGAGTGAAAAAGAAAACCAGAGTTGTCCAGGGCATCCAGCAGAGGACAGTGGGGATGGAGGACAAAGGCAATGGTAATAGGGAGAAGCTAGGGGGAATCACATTCATGCAGGCCAATAGCCTCACTGTGCCAGGAAACCAGCTCCAAAACAAGTTAACAAAGAGAAGGAGCCCAAAATCGCCACATTCATTCATTTCCTTGGTGCAAACGCTCCACAGTGGCCAGGTTTTGCTGCCATCAGTTCGGAAGTGGCTGACAAGGTTCTGACACTTTAACAAGGCACCCTTGGGAGCCCTGTGAGCTGGCTCCAGCCCCATAGTGACAAGAGATGAGTGACGCTGAGCAGCTCTTACTGATGGTGGATGAGTCCCACAGGACCCTGGAGATGTGACTGTCTAGTTGCTCAATACTGTTTCTGAGGGTTTTCTTTTCTCTACTTTTCCGTGAAAAAAAAATGATCACTGTTGTACCGTAGGGAGTTGGCATTCATGTCCTGTGAGTCCATAGGGCTCTCTGAGTAAGACTGTGGGTAAGTGAAGTGAGCGTCCTCCAGGCCCAGGCATGCCTCTGCCACCCCCTAACCAGACCACTCTGAAATATCTGACTGGGGACAGGGAAAGGGAGGCCAGGAATGCAGCCTCCTGCTCTCACCCCACCCTGGGCCTCTCTGACTCCTGCCTGCATCTTAGACCTCTGCGGAATAAATGTGGCCTTTGACCCCAGCCTGTAAGGGAAACTGGAAGCTAAAGTCTGAAATAAACTAATACCAACTATCAGCCAGGCCACAGGGAAACCAGGGAACAATTAGCACAAAGACATTGCCTTCAAGGGTTATTTTCCACGTTGGATTCGCATTCATTTGTCACAGGCCTGGTCACAGGAGGAGTGAAGCAGGGTGACGTTTGTCCCTGGCCCCTTTGTAGCTGAGGTCAGGCCTTTTTGCCCCTGCTTCAGCTCTGCTCCTCTCAGGGGACTGAGGAAAAAAATCCTGTGTGCTGTGAGTGAGTGGCCCGGATTGTGCAACACAACCCCTTCTGGCCAAGATTTCAGTTTGCTGTTCCATCAGCCTGATGAGTAGCTGCAGCCCATGCAGTGGTCTCCTGAGTCAGTGTAAGTGCACAGGGAGGGGCAGCTGGAGGTTCAGCACATGCAGGGACCCAGCACCAGCACCTGACCCCACATCCTTGTGCCAGGATACGGATTCCTCCAGACGCAGCTCCGTGGCTTGGGTTCCCATGCACTCAGAGTCAATCTCCACCTTCAGGAGCAAACCCAACAAGCATGTGAACAGTGACTGATGTCCAGCCTGCTCCCGCCCTAGTTGTGACCAAGACCCATCAGGAAATGACAGTAGCTGTCAGTGCAACATATGAGGCATTTGATGTCTCTTACACGGTAAGTGCGAGTTGAGAAATTTTGCAGTATTTCAAGAAACTGAAGTAATTAACCAATAATGAAAGAGATTTGCTAAACCAAGTTAACTCTTACAACTGGGCAATAGATTGGGCTTCTAAAGATGCAGTTGCCTTGCAGTACACAAGATTGTAAGGATGCTTTGAAGCATCGGTAATGATAAGACTGATCGCTCTCTCCCAGTGATGCTAACATGTAATGTGCCATCAAGAAGTGATGATAGTTAAATGACATTTTATGAACTGGCTAGGAAATTATGCTGGAAAGAAAAAACACATGCATTTCACCGCAAGTGTGGTTTTCCCACCTGAGACCGTAAATGCTAAAACATGTTCTCTATAGTTCATTTCAAAGTAGAAAGCAATATTTCAGTTTTACACTTAAGAAAACAATCTCAGAAGCCTAAAGGCCTGTGTTTTCTACCCAGGGTCATGGGCTACAGAAGGCTCTGGACAGCTTGTAATGCAGCCCCATAGAATCATACACTTTTAACATTATTATGTGGCTTCATATGTATCTTTCATGACTCAATTTCATGAGCACAGAGATGTAGGGGATTTTGAAAGAGCTCTGTAAGGAGGGGCATGGTATGTGCCAGCTGGGCCACCTATGGGCCACACAGTCTGACTGAAACCCATGCATATTCTCTAACTGTCACATGCACACATGCACACAGCGACAACCATAGCAGCCTTTGGAAACCCCACATGAGTGTGTGTCTGCAAGCCTTTTTGTTTTTTGCTTAATTATTGAACTTAGGTTCGTGTTATTTTGTAAAATTATTTAGCAAATGAAAATGTTTAAGAAAGGAAATTTTGCTCCTTACAGGCATTCACTGTATTGAATATGTTCTATGCCGCCCTAGACTACTCCTCCTCACTCAATGTGCCGAGGCATCAGAAGTCTGGATACCCAGGGTCTAACAAGCCTGCTCCAGGTCATGCAGCACTAAAAAGCAGAGCAAAACTGGCTGGTTCCCAGCCCCTGCTCCTACAGGTAATGCTGAGTGATGGTTGCATGGTGCTGCCAACAGGTGGACTCAGTCTTGGAGGAAGAGGGGGATTAGCTGGTGGGCGCTGGAAGAGCAGAACTGCAGGGAGAGGGTAGAGTGTCTGGAATCCTAAATGGCGACTGTGCTGTGAAAGAAGAATGTGTTGTTCTGTATACATGGAATACATGCAAGAGGTGGGGCCAAGGTATGTCAGAGAAAGTAGGCTGTCATTTCTCAGGGTTTTACCCCTTCTTATCTGCACACATTGCACCTTCCACACTGCAAGACTTATTTTGTTAAAGTACAAGTTCAACAATGTCTCTCACCTGTGCAGACATTCAAAGGGTCTCTTTTTCCTACAGTGTAAGACAAGAACTTCTTAGTAAGGCATACACTTTGCTTTTGCAACCTATGAAACAGGTATACACCGAATATCTACTTCATGGCATGTTTTACTCATGCATGTAAAGCTTGACTGAACTTTGTACATACAAATGTACAAAACTATGCCTTTATTAAATGTTAGTGATTATTAATATTCATTCCTATCTTGTTAGTATTACTGTGATTTTGTGCCAACACACACAATCTAGTGGGCTAAGTAAGCCATTTAGCAAAAGTATTTTGGCAAAAGTAGCAAAGCGTGTTGAAATGAAGCTCAAGTATTTCAACTGGTTTTTAAAGAATTAACATGCTAGGAAGAGGGGTGCAATGACAAGCTTTGAAGATTTCACTTTTCTCTATTTCCTTCTGTGTCTGCCACAGCAGGGTCCTTAGTCAGATATGACAGTTAGTAGGTTCAGCCTGGCTGGCCCAAGGACCAAAATCAATTCATGCCAGGCCAACCAGTGTTGGTACCACGCCAGCTTCTGACCCCTGGGGAGGACAGTGTTAAGTGTTAAGCGACACCTTTATCAGCAAGCTCATGAGAGCCAGGCACTCCTGCCCAGAAAAGCCCAGGTTGTACAACAATTTACCATCCCCTTCCATTGTGCAAACTTTCAGGGAATGATGCAATCAGAATGGAATGTGCTTCAACTTTTTATTATTTTCCTGCCTGGAAATTCAGCCCAGATACGGTCTATAAACTAGGAATTGTTATATAGTCACAACACTGATGGATGTAATGAAATCATTAAAGGGACAATTTTGACTCTGGAAACCCCATTTTTTTCTGCACCTGGATCAAGTGTTTAGCTTTGCACAGTTACTCAGGTGAATAAGACACAAAAGTGATACAAAATGATAAGCTAATGGCAGGTGATGTATCAGGATATAATTTTTTTAAAGTTCTGTTATGTTTTATTCCATTATATTTTAAAGACTGGTCCCAGCCCACACAACTGACTTTATGACACACTAATCAGTCATGACTTGAAGTCCAAAGGTCTTCTCATCTCTTGGTGGCAGGGTTGTGTCTTGACCCTCTGTGTTGGGAATCAGTCCTCTCAGAGTACCTTCCCAGATACTCTGTGAGCCAGGAGAGCTGAGAGACGTGGACCAGAGAGAAGTGCAAGACGAAGACTCACTCTAATCGGGGGATGGGATTCTTGGGGGCCTCAAGGGTGAAGCATTTAATATTGAGAGGGCAGAAGAAAGTTTTCCAGTCTTACGTCATGGCAACAGAATATTGCAGACAGAGTAATTTACAGAGACGTGTGTCTCTCACTGTTGTAGGGGTAGCAAAGTCCAAGAGCGTGGTGCTGGCCATGATGGGGACATCCTGGTATATCCCAACACAACCAAAGGGTGAGAGAGCATGGGAGACAGAGAACTGGCCTGCCTCATCCTTTTATCAGGAACCCACAGACACTACAACCAACCCACTTCCAAGATAAGGCATTAATTCATTTAAGAAGGAGGGGCCTTCAAGACCTAACCACTTCTTGAAAGCCAAGTCTCTCCATACTGTTGAGTGGTGACTAAATTTCAACATGAACTTTGAGGGAGACCTTCACTTTGTAGTAGACTCTGTCTGTGATGTTGCAACTTTGGGGGCAACCAGTTGGGGGCAACCCTCTACACTTCTTTTGGATCCTAGTACAAAGTAGACTGAAATATATTTTTTTTAATGCTTTGTTTTCCAGGAGGATTAAAAAAGAAAGAAAAAGCTGGGCATGGTGGCTCATGCCTATCATTCCAGCACTCAGGAAGCTGAGGCAGGAGGATTGTTGCAAGTTTGAGACAGCCTAGGCTATAAAGTGAGCTCAAAGCCAGCCTTAACTGCATAGGGAGACCCTGTCTCAAAAAAACAAAAACAAAAAAGAAGGGAAAAAAATACCTAAAATACACTCCATAGAGTTAAGATTTTTTGATCTGGTCTTTTGATCCCTAGTCTCTTCTTGTCTAAAGAAAGCCATCTTTAAACCCTGGGTTTCTGATTCAGACAGACTTGCATTTGAATTGAACTCTCCCTGTGAGACCCTCTACTGCAGTTTCCTCCCTTATAAAGAATCATGATACTAACCTCCTAGCATCCTTGAAGTCAGTGAAATGACAGGCCACCTGCAGAGGCTGCAGTCCCTGAGCCAACAGGTGACCCATAAGGAACCACAGGCAGGCAAGAACTTGTGCTTGACCAGCAGGATGACAGCTCAGAGCTAAGGTGCTACATCCAATAAACAAACATAAATACTTCTATACGTTCTATACATTCCACACAAATTCAGATTTTAAAATCCCACCAAACTTGTAAATATCTGTAATTCCATGAAAGAGCCTCAGTATATGGTAATTGACACGCTGGTTAACTCTTTTTCAGTGAAAAACCAGGGAGAAATAAACATAATATGCAGCCTTGTCAATTATTTATTTGTTCACTGGATCAGACATAACTGAGGGATTAACTGCATCACCACTGCTCAGTTTTGTTTGGGTGGCAGCAAAACTTGGAAGCAGAAGGGCGACCAGACATAAACAGAGTTAATGGATGCAACCAGAGACCAGACTCATAAGTGAAAGAAGTCAGACCCGCATGTGTAAGCATCGCATTATCTCCCTAGTGTAAGAAACCGAAAGAGTAAATAAAATCCAAAATGCACAACAGATATGGTGAAAGAGAAAGAAATGGCTCAAAAGGAAAGAACAGCTGGGATGAGGCAAAGGAGAAAAGAGAGAGAAAGAAAGAGAGAAAGACAAGATAGCTAAGATAATTGTACTACTGATTTCTATTAGTTTATTGAAAGGAACGGCTAATGCTTAATTTTTTTTATCAGTTTTGCATGCCTATATCTGGTAAACTGGACAACTACTTTGAAGATAACAATATGCAATATAACAACCACTTGTTCATTTCCTATCATCTTGTTTTGAACATCTGTATCATTTTTAGTGTTTTTTCAGTTTTTTTATTCTCTTTAAAATAAAAAAATTTAAAAGGTAATAAATAAATAAATAAATAAGCAAACAAGCAGAGTTAAGACTCCCAAAGCTCAGTCTGCAGCAGTGCTGGCCGATCTGCCTTCCTTTCTGCAATTCCAGAGCAGCCCACGCCAGCCCCACCAGATTTACTCTAGAACCTGTTGTAATTATTTTGTCTTTCTAGTCTGTTCCTCCACAGGAGCCAACTTTATGCTCCCTAGTATCTAGAAAACACCCATTCAGTGGACATTAAAAATGTATTCAGATGTTATTGTAGAGAGAAATTGTAATTAATGTGAGCCTTTTTGGTAAGGATTGTTTTTATTGCTGGGTTAAGTAACCCAACTGAGAATTAATTAAGAGGAATAATGCTACACGTTGCCTCATTGCTTCTATGATCTGGCTTTTATCTCTCATAAAACAGTATTCAGATAAGACACGCACCTTCTACAGCGTTACCAACGGCAGGGTCTGTGAGGAATGGCTGACCTGGAGAACAATCACACGTGCAGGGCAGGGTCTGTGAGGAATGGCTGACCTGGAGAACAATCACACGTGCAGGGCTAGAGCCAAGTGCGCAAGTTGTTCCAGCCCCGAGATCACAGGATGCCTGAGGTGAGGTGGGTGAACAAGTTGTTAGGCAGAGGGGTTTCACCTGACACCAACCTGCTGTGTGTATAAATAAACACACCGCAGTCGTTGGGCAGTTCCTTTTCTCTCATCAGGAGAGGGGGCTCCACCTGACCTCAGCCTCCTGCATTCCAACCCTTGTCCTCATTTCTTCGTCCTCCACCACCCTCCTTCCGCGAATGTCAAGAACTGTGCTGGATGCAGCAACGAGCTCCAGTCTCCATCAGTTACAAGACCATCTGAGAACTGTCAGGGTCCTGCCACAAGTTTCCTTCATCTGGCGATTGATCTACACTCTCCAAACACAATCGCACACTATCACCAAATGTGCTCCTTAAATATTATTTCACGGTGTGTAATGCACAACTAAGTCTTCCTCCTTCTCTTTTCTGCAATATCTGCCACCCATCTGTCCCACATGGATCTCATCACTCCAACCTCCTCCTTTCCAGAGTCCTCAGATGACACACTGGCTCCACCCCCAACAAATGGAACTACTTTCAACACCAGCAACTTCAGAATGGTGGGAATAAAAAGGGCTTTTCCCTGCCTCCTTCCCTTCCGGCTCCACTCACAGATTTATAGGGAACACGTTCCGCACACAATGGAGAGCAGAGACCTCTCTGAGATGCCTCAGTTCCTTGTCTGTCGTACCTTCTCTTCTTCATTTGCCTTCCAGCCCCACCTGGACCTACTGCTGATCATTTTTGCAAATTACTCTCCTTGCTCTTTATACCAGGCTCATCCTCCATCCTTGTTCTCACTGTCTTATATCTCTTTCTACCCTCAAGCCACACTGCTGGGGAAATGAAATCATGTGGATCAGGGTGTCGGTGCCACGTAATTCTTTCTAATCCTAGTTGATTCTCTGATACTTTGTGACCTTTTCGTTCACTAACATTCACTGCCTTTGGACTTTCACAGCTATTTCCCAAACGCTAGCCATTCCTCTCAAACATGAAGCCCAGTCAGCAGCACTGACCACTCGAGAAACAACTTTCCCTCCTGCTTTGCTATAATCCATAATCTCATTTTTCTCCATCCTCAGCATCTCTCTACACCTTCACTGTTTTCTATTTTTTTAATGGATAAAATATTACTCTATCCTGACACCATTTGCTAAATAAGTAATCAATAAAACCAATTGCTTAACCTTGACCATGGATGTATAAATTTAGATATGGCTTTCTTTTCCTATTTTTTTTTTGTGTATTGTTTTTGTTTCTTTGTCTTTTGGAGACAGGGTCTCACTATGCAGTTCAGACTGGCCTTGAGCTCACTTTGTAGCACAGGCTGGTCTCAAACTCCTAACAATCCTCCTGCCTCAGCCTCCTGAATGCTGAGATTACAGGTATGCACCAGCATGCCCAGCCCTCTCTTCATTTTTTTTGCTTTATCTTTGTGGTGGTGAAATATACTTAAAATATGTCAGCTTCAGTGTGCATTTTAGTGATATTAAAAATATTCATATTATTGCACAACCAGTACTATTACCCATTTCCAGAATTCTTTCATCTTGCAAAACTGAAGCTCTGTTTCCATTAAACAATAATTCCCTTCTTTCTCTCCTCTGGGCACCTCCATAGTACCTTCATATCTATGTTATTCTCTGTACTTTTAAAAGCTACTTTTAATTTTAGTTATTTTATGATTTTATTATCTTTCTTTACTTAATATTTTTATAGCCCTTAGTTCCCAGGACACTTCACAATTGTTCACTGATTTTACTTCCATAATTATACTATGAGAATAGTTTTTGAGATTTTAAATAAAGCAAAAATGTTCAAGTTGACTGTAAATGTGTAGAATGCAAAATAGATTTAAAAAAAAAAAACCCAGACACAAAAGGAAAAGCTATAGGGAGCAACTGCATGGCCAAAAGAAACAGAAGAAGAACTACTCTCGACCTTGCATTTCTCGTTTCCGACGTTGAATAGTGGTTGCTGCTACTTCCTGCCCGAGCAATCCATTCTGTTCCTGTCTGGCCCCCTGTGTGCTTCAGCTCCATGGCTGCACACCACCCTCCCGGCATACATACCCTGATGAGATTTCAATTTCTTACCCCCAGATAATTCCTTAACAAGATGTGTCACAAGTATCAATGTACCAGTGAGAACTTTGTAACAACATGAGGATACACACAATATGAAATATAAAGGATGTTCACATGCATATATATACACGCGCACACACACACACACACACTATGATTAGGGTGTTTCCTGCCAACCTCACTGAGATCAGAATGACATTGGCACTAAGAGTTAGGACCTTGAAGAGGTGATTACATCACAGGCTTGCTGCCCTCAGAGTGGATAATGCCCTTACTGTGGGCATGTGTTACTTCCAGCCTGAACAGTCTCCTGACAAAAGGATGAGTTTGGCACAATGGCCTCTTTTTGACCCAGCCCTGCAGCAGATGGAAACTAACAGTCTTCATGCCCAGCTCTCCCTCCCCTGCCTGCCTCCATCTTTCCCTCCCCCATCTCAAGGTGAAGCCCAGATACCAAGCTGCTTGAGCTGAGAACAAAGTGCTTGTTCTGGCTCATTCTTTTGCTCCTTGGGTCTCCTGGAATTCTATCCTCACCTTTCAACCTCTCCATTCACCTGAGAAAATCCTATCCTTCATTGTAAGACGAAACGCAAGGAGAATCTTCCCTAGCGGTATATCTCTGTAGTTTATTTGTAGTTTTTTCTGAGAGTGCGCCCACTCCCTTGAGAAACAAGGTGCAGGTTCCTGCCTCTGTGCTCCTGGAATACCCAGAACCTGTTTTATTATGGGGCTTGCCAGACAGTCTCATAATTTTTTCTTCATTCATTCATTCATCTTTCTTATCAAAGCGATAGTTGCGTGGTAGTTCAATTCATCTTACCCTTTATTAAGTTAGCATGGTGATTAGAGCTGGCAATGATTGCAAACACCTGAATGCTAACTAAAAGTGAGCAAGTAGAGAAACTGACAGCCTGATGAGACAGGGAGGTGAAACTAAGTTCTGGGTCTCTAAACTTCTCTCTGGGTGTTATGCTTTGTGTCTGGATGTCTCCCCAAAACCTCGCACAGTCATTGGGCAGGTTTCTGGAGTTTATGATTGATCCATGGTCCAATACTGGGGTTATAGATGTGAGTGCTACACTCTCCCTGAGACAGGCAGCCTGCACACAGTATAAGGGAAGGAAAGAGGTTTGTTCTTGCTGCTGCTGCCTTTTTCGGCTGTTGCTCTTTTTGTTGTTTTCTGCTGCCATGAACTGTTGCCCTCTGCCTTGTGCCACTCTGCCTTGGAGCCAGCCGAGTATGGACTGAAACCTCCAAAAAATGAACTGTGAGCTAAACAAACTTCTCTTTCTGTAATTTTGGGTGTGTGGTAGTTTGTCCCAGCAATGAGAGAAAAGTAACCGACCCTCTGGGGAGCCGTCCCTCCCTGAGTCTGCTGCTGTGTTCTCTGTTGGCTGCATTTCAGGCAGGCTCTCCTAAAGCACTGGCAAAGCTTCAAGGGTCTGCTCTACTGGTGATAACCCACAGAAAGCACAAGATTTTTGCTCAATCTTTTCCCAACAAAAGGTGCTCCAGGAATTTTTCTGACTTGGACGGGGTAGGTCACTGCTATGCCTGAGGCTGCCAAAGTGACTGGGGGTTGGACCCAAACAGGAAGGGCTGTTGAATCCTAAGTGGGGCTTGCAGTTCACCCCTGGAGTCTGGAGTAGGATCGCCTTACCTGAGCCACTCAGACTGGGAAGAAGGAGAGAGGCTAAGGACTGGAGTTCCCAGAGGGAAACCAGGATTCTCTTATAAAAATTCAAGGGAAGGGGCTCAAACCAGCAGAAATGACCCACATACTAGAGAGGGGACAGGGTGAATGGCATTGACATGAAAAGGCTGTAGGCCAAAGGAATCCAATTCAGCATCTTCATTCTTTTCCCCACAGGGTCGCAGTCATTCATGGTACTCAAAGCAGCTGCTGTCGCAAAATGCCTGCCCACCTGCAATGGCCCGGACACAACGGGCTGCAGCAAGATCAGCCCGTGCTCAGGGTGCACAGCGGCTGTGATTGAAAAGGCAGGGCAGACAGTGATAACAAAACTGCAGATCGACTGACTAATGCACCAACTGAAAAAGGGGTTATCAGCCGGCACTTGGTTTCAGTGATGTTGCTCTTCTTTCCAATTACTGACTGCATAACTTCAACATTCAGACACAGGAACCCATCACTCAGATCACAATGAATAGTTGCCTAGTGAAGACACTCAAATAAGGAAAGGAAGAACTGGGTTATTTTGCTACAACATCATTGTTTTTTAATGTTTCTAAGAGTAAATATGGGCTGTGAGGGATCCAATTATGAGGACTGATACACTGTAAAAGGAAAAACTTTTTAGTATTTCATTTTGTAGCAATTATTACTTATTATACAAGTCTTAGGCATAAAGTTATACCTCATTCTACAAAAAAGGGGCTGTCTCTAAAAATGCTTCACTTCCTGAAAACTACTATACATTATTAGAGCTTTATTTACTTTGGAGTATTTTTTCTGGTCAGTACTTTGGATTGGCTCTGGAAGTCATTACAGCAAATATCTCCCATTTTCTTAAGTTATAAGGGTAGAGTTCTGGGCCACCTTCAACTAATGCTGAAGGCAAAACACTTCAGTTCTTAACCCAAGAGGGGTCCACAGAAATCGGGGAAACTGATCCCAGCAAGTTGGAGCCAACTACAGCGCACATTTCCATCTCCAGGAAGTGCCGAGGGTGGAGGCTTCATTTCTGCTGCCTCAGTTGGAAGGTTCCGGAAGCTGATTAAGAAAACAGATAGGAAAATTGAGATTTTATTAAATTAAGGACATTATGTTCATGTCAGGAAGGAAAACTTTTGCTGTTGATGAAGACTTTTGAGAAGTTTGCTATTTTTAAGATTCAGGAAAGGTGAAGTTGAACCAAGAGATAAGAAGCATTAAAAATAAACAAGTCGCCTGAAGCTGTGAATCATTTACCTCAGAAGAACATTTTGTTGTGCACTAAGCCAGCTGCCTGCAACTCAGATTCTGAATTTTACTCCCTGTAAGACAAATCACTTAAATTGAAAATTATTCCCTGTAAGACAAATTACTTAAATTCCATAGGCTTCCCTTTCCTTGCAATGTAGGAGAGAGGGAGGTAACTTTCTGCGGCAGTTGAGGAGTTAAGATCCTGGGTAATGTGAGGCAGCCCAGGAAACAATCTCTTCTTTATTTCTGCCCTTTAAAATTTTCTGTAAGAAGCACATGTAGCTCTATATGTGTGGAAAAACACAGTAATATTGATAAATTTTAAAGAATGGCTATTATATTTCTGAGCCACTAATTTTGTTTCCAAGAAAACACCACATTTCTAACTAGGAATCCCAGAAAAATAGTGGTAACACTGGTCGCATGTACATTTTAGATATACACAATGATCGCATTCATCACAGGGAATCTGTACCTGTATGGGACATAACTTGATTTTCTTGTCCCATTCCCCTGTCCTATCTTGAACCCCTCTTCTCCCATTTACAAAGCTTTGTTTCTGTTTTTTCTTTCTTAGGGTGCCCTGGGAACCCAATGACTTTCCTGGCCCAAGAGGACCACCGGGGCCTCCTGCCAGGCTGTCCTGGATGCCCCTGGAGGTTGGGAAGTTCCAGCGTTTCACACAGGAAGGAAACTGTGGAGGATTTACCGCACTTTCTCCCCAGATTAAACACAGGAGTGAACTTTTGACACCAGTCTTTCCCTGGCACAAACTGATCTGATTGTCCTGCTAAACACCAGGATGGAGGCCAACACTCTTGTGTGAAATTCCTGATAGATGTGATTAAACCGCG
>PVLD010025957.1:0-22909 GCA_004027595.1 Dinomys branickii | reverse complement strand
CTAGTACAATCACAACTAATCTATAGACAAGGTGATATGATCTCAACAGTGGTCATTGCTTTATCCATTGATATCTTCGAAGTGTAAATATATAAGCCCATATCCAGACATGCAAATTTAGTCAGACAATTAATCCTCTCAACAACAGAAAAAACACAAAAACCAAAAATCCAAAGACAAAAAACAAAACAGGCAAACACCAACAACAGCAAAAAAAAAACAAAAAAAAACAAAAAAAAAACACCAATAGTTGCTGCTTAGTAAAATAATTAATGGAGCAGAGACAGGTTTTGGTATAAGTGGTGCTGGGGCAGTTGGACATTCATAACTTTAGAAATGAACCCCAATTTAAATCATATGCTTTATTTGAAAACTCAGAGTGGATCATGGACATAATGTATAAAATGTAAAACTAAAATAGGAGAAAATGTACAAGATCTAGGCCCAGGCACAGGATTTGCAGAGTTGACACGAAAAACCAGTCCTATAAAACATAGAATCACAATTGATCAATGGAACAGCACCTAAATTAAACACTTTTGCTTTGTGAAAGATCTCAAGCGGTGAGAAAGCGAGGAACAGACTGAAAGAAGAGTATGTAACTCAACATATCCGGCAAAGAGATAAAACTGCTGCTAAAGTCCTCCATGAAAGGTGTAATGGCAGGACCTCTAAGTACTCCCTATGGCAGCCGCTGATCCGTGGTCAGCGCCATCTTAAAGGAAACCTTGACACTGTGGGGCTTGGGCTGGGCAATTTCCATGCCAAGTGGCGGCAGCTGCCCCTCTTCCTGGGCAGTGAAAAAGCTCCCATTCACTCATTTTTAAGAGCAATGCATAATATATCTAAGCCAACATTTGAATATTGATTTCCTTTGTTTATGGACATTCATTTCCAAACAACGCGCAGGCTGCACACTAGGAAGCTGCCTTGGCTACCGGTGCTGGAGAAGTTGAACCCTCCAAGGGGGCCAGGGAACAAAGCTTCTGGAACTCCAAAGCAGATTGCCCTTCTTGCACTGTGCGCCCTCTAGTGACCATGCTTAAAGGTGCCAACATGACCAGAAAAGTACCTTTACTTTTCGCTAGATCCCTTTCAACAAGCGGGTGAATGAATTTAGACTTGAGAGGCAACAATAAACAATCAGCCCAAAAGGTGATCAGCGACCCTAACATTATCTCAGGATTTTCTTTCCTTTTCTCATTGGCCTTTAATGTCCCATTTATCTTACATGAAATTTCCACAGAGGCATGCATCACGTGTATACACTACTGTATTTCCTCTGTTAATTTCTTTATTATTCTTCTAGGCCGTAATCACTTTACCTTTTTAATTTATTGCAGTTCCGACTGGGCGAGATCTTAGATGTTGGTCTTCTTAACATCTCTTTTGGTTATTATCTATTTAAACATTTTATCTTTATTTTAGAATAGAGTCTGGCACAGGGTAAGTTGTAGACATGGTTTTTGTGGTTCCTGTTGCTGTTCTTATTATGCAGTATCACATCTTCACATGCAGTAAAAGGCATGCTTCATTCATTCAGTTCTTAAAAATTTCATGTCCATCACACGTATCTTGCTTTCACTGAAGTGCAGCACGTTTCTCTGTGGAGCTGGTTACTCACTGTCATTGGCAGTGTTAGCTCTTTGTATATTATAGCTCTCTTGTACATTAGGCTGGTGAATAAAGATGCCACTGATTTTCTGTGCATTGATCTTGAGCCCAGAAACTATGCTAAAGTCTTTTATTCATTTTATGTCTCTGTGGGTTCTGGTGGCTTTATGATGGGGTATAAGAGCGGATAAACTCCTGAAAAGGAACAGAGGATCCATGTTTGGTCTTTGAAGGTCACACAGCCACTGTCATAACTGCCAGGCTCTGATCTTTACAGTGAAAACTGCCTTGGGCAATATGTCGAACAAACTGAGGGAGTGAGGTTGGAATTGGCCCACAGTAAGGCCTCATTTGAGGAAGCTGGCTGTAAATAATTTTAGTATCTTCATCCTGAAAGACATAACATAATACTTTTTGTTCTTTATCTTATCATATTCTGTGTGTTGGGGTTTCTAGTAAAGTATTATACAGTAGTAACAATGAGTGGGAATTTTATTCTTTCCAGAATCAGTTAGGATTCGTCAGGATGCTAAAAACGGTGTCATCATTGAGTTAAAAAGTCTTCCTGTCATAACTTTCCCGAAAGCCTTTTATAACATTTAATGTTGACATTTAGAACTGCTTTGTATCTGTAGATACAACTGCCATTCTTTGATCTTTACTCTAAAGGTTGAACAATTTTGTAAGTTTGAAATATCTTTGCCTCACTGATATAAATCGAATTTATTCATGACGTATTAGCCTTGGACACTATTGGATTGGAATTGGTAATATTTTATTATTTTTATATTTATGCTTATAAATGAATTGGATCTTGAATTTCTTTTTTCTTATCCTTGACTGAGTTGGCATAAGATGTAGCAGTGTTATAAAATGAGTCACAATGCTTTCCCCCTTTTTTATTTCCTTAAAAATATCCATAAAAATAGAGATTTGAGAACATTGTGGACTTAGTACAATTATCCTGTGTAATTGGTTAGGGAGTGCTCCTTTAACAGTCATGAGACTTATTTAAGGACTGCTTACCTATTCAAAATGCATACATTTGTGAGTAATTTTGGTGATTAGGTGTTTATAGAAAGCTTTACATTGCATGTATTAAAACACAGTTGCTGGTACAATAGATATTGTAAAAGGAAAAGAAACTGCCCAAAAGGAAAGACCAGTATTTTCCCAGAAGATCTGAAAACATCATATCCCTGTGATATATGTGCACCCATGTTCATAGTGGCACAATTTGTAATTGCTAAATTGTGGAAGCAGCCCAAATGTCCATCCACTGAGGACTGGATAAAAAAAATTGTGGTACCGTTATATAATGGAATATTACTCAGCTCTAAAGAAAGATAAACTTGAGGCTTTTATAGGGAAATGGTCACAACTAGAGACCATACTCATAAGTGAAATAAATCAGACCTGCATGTGTAAGCAACATATTGTCTCACTAGTGTAAGAATCTGAAAGAGTGAATAAAAACCAGGAGGTATGATAGACATTATGAAATGAAAGGAAAATGCTCAAAAGTAATGGGCAACTGGGGTGTGGGAAAGGAGAAGGGAAAGAAGGGGAAATCATGTGTGTATGTGTATACAGGATAGCCAGCAGTGGTACTGCTGTTTTCTATGGCTTTACTGAAAGAAACAGTGAATGATTACTGGTTTGACCACTATTGCATGTCTCTGTTCTTCTGAGAAACCACTTTGAAGATGTCAATACATAATACAACAACCATTGTTAATTTCCTACCACTTTGTCTGTAACTCTGTATTGTTTGTATTGTTCTTATGCTATTCTGTAAATGGATGTCTGTTTGTTAATATGTTTTCTTCTTTTATTTTTAAAATAAATTTTAAAAAGGAAAGAACAGCTATGTACTACTAATTTCTATTAGTTCATTGAAAGGAACAATTAGTGCTTATATTGTTTGATCAATTTTGCAGGCTGATACCTGGTAATCTGAGCAACTACTGTGAAGATAACAACATGCAGCATAATAGCCATTATTAATTTCCTATCATCTTGTTTTGAAATTCTGTAGCATGTTTATTTGTTTTTTTCTTCTTTAAAATAAAAAAACCATGATGATAGGATCTTAACAATGTCTGATATTACATAAGGTCATCTTCAAAATGTTTGCACGGATAACCAGATATAGGCATGCAAAATTGATCAAACAATTACACATTGGCAGTTCCTTTCAATAAACCAATAGATATTAGTAGCACAATTATCCTAGCTATCCCATCTTGTATGGTAAAGCTCTGCATCGTTTCCAATGTTTTATTTTTTTAATTGTTACTGTCTTTGATTGTTTGATCAATCTTACATTCTTATGTCTGGTGAACTGAGCAACTTTGTTGAAGACAACAGTATGTAATGTAGCAACCATTGTCAATTCTTATCATTTTGTTTTGAGGTCATGCATCGTTTTTGCTGTTTTTGTGTTGTTTTGATTTTGTCTTCATTGTTTTGTTCGATTTTTTAATTTTTAAAATAAAAAAATTAAAAATCACAATTGCTTATGGTGTTCGCATGTTATAATTTATCTGTGGTTTGGATTTTTTGGATTTCTAATTGCATTAGTTTGTGACTTCTTCATTTCTTTATCAGTTTTGGAGGAGATATTTAAGTAGTATTCAATTTTTTAAAGAAGCTAGATTTTGGTTTTGTTGTTCATATCAGAATTTTAAAGTGCTTTTAGAATTATTCTTATATTTATTCACTCTCTGCTACCTTATTTCCATTTGTTCTCTTACTCGTTTTTGTCTGCTTTGGTTGAATATTTCATTCATCCATCCTCAGTCTTTTAAAATTCTTTCCAGTGATTAAAATTTCCTGAAAGACTAGTTTAACTGTGACCTACAAGTTTTAATGTTTGCTGTCCTTTAATAGCAAATATTTTATAACATGTCAGAATGTATGGATGTTTTTAATGTTTGGAGGTATTTGGGGGGTTTTAGAGTGAACTTTTAATTTAGTGCATGATGATTAAGTAATAACATTTTCATCGCATCAAAGTTTGAGTCTTGTTGAGCCCTTCTAAGTAGCCCTGTAAAGAGAAAAACATCTGCTTATGTGTCACACACTCCTTGCATAGTGTGCAGTGAGGGTTCCTGGCATTTAGGTATGGGAAGGTGCGGAGAGGCAGGCAGGTAGAGGCTCACTAAAGAATCCAGCCGGCATGAGCTCCTCCAATCTCCTGCTTCCTCATTTGCCAGACTATCAAATTTTACGATGTGGATTGTTGTAATATACTGTCTTGCATTTTAACATTCTGTGTACATTGGCATCAG
The DNA here is from genome assembly GCA_004027595.1 of Dinomys branickii. Lineage (NCBI taxonomy): Eukaryota > Metazoa > Chordata > Mammalia > Rodentia > Dinomyidae > Dinomys > Dinomys branickii. The sequence goes on along the minus strand of PVLD010025957.1, from coordinate 18,002 downwards.
GTGTGTATTTTACTTAAGGACAATTTACAAATCAAAGCAGAGACTTGTAATATAAACTCCGCTTACAGTTGTACACAGAAGAGGCTTCCGATTCCCTGAGGCTTGATTGATAAAATGTGGCATTTATCCTAGTCCTATGACGATGTTCAGCAAACTTTATGAGAGAGGGAAACAGCTGGCAAAGTGGGTTCATGGAAAGGTTAAGGTAATACAGCCATAACAACAAGAGGATAATGATTTTTAAGACGATAATAGTTGTAACAACACCATTAACCTTTTGTTTCAAATTATTGAGTGTGTGGTGTTTTTTTAGAGGTCTAAGCAGAGGTTTGTGGTAACTGCAACATGGGAGAAATAAGTAATAATATAGAGTTCTTCATAATTTTCCCCTTCAAAATTTTCTTTTCTCTAATTCTTTAAGAAAATATGCCCATTGCTGGGTTTAGGCTTGTTGTAGAAGAAAGACAATGTTATTTCCAAATAAAAGTATTTGTTCTTGTAGTGGAAAGAATATTAAAGGTTATGTATGTATCCACATAGCAATACCAAATACCTTGTATTAAGACCACCCATTAGCATAGATTGAGAGCAGAAGGCATTTTTATGAAGAGATAGATAACTACCATGTTTTCTGTTATACATTTATAAATACACTAGAGAGATTTTCTGCCACTTGGACAACAGTTCCATTTAGTGGCAACTGGAATCATTCTCCCTTTAGACTTTGTGATTTTGATGGGGATTGTATGTGTGCAGGAATTATGTAGAGTGAAATAGATGTAAATCGGATAAGGTCTATGTCAGTGGGAATAACTCAGAAAAACTATGATAAAATGTCTGTTGAGGGAAAGGAAGATTCTTGATCCTGGGTCATTTTGAACTGATGCTTATGAGCACTGATGCTTTTAGACTCTAGTGGCTTCGTGGATTTCCTGATTTGTGCTCGGACATCAGTAACCGCCTGTGTTGGGACTCGTCCGTCTCTTCTACGCAGGGGTTCTGACATTTGCTCTCCCCAGTCATATCTCTCAAGGTAAAAGCCGGCTATTTTACACCACCCTGGAACATTGCACTTGCCTGTAGTATGGCTCTTAGAAAACAGTTCTTTATTTGTGTACACATTTTAAAATTAGTATCTGTATCTCATATCATAGTAGAATTTTTTCAGTCAATCTTTTATTTGGATTTTTGATTCATGGGTGAATGTTTCGTTTGGTCTCATTGGGTAGCAGTGGAAATTCATTGGCAGAGAAGATCTAAAACGTAAAGAAAGAATAACCAGTAGATAACTATAATTATCTATCATATTAATAATAACCAGTGATAACTATAATTGCTCTGCAATCTTCTGCTCTTAACACATTGCATCAAAGTATGTGACAGCAATTTGATTCATTACATTTTATCTCTTATTAAAATAAAACATAAGAACTGTATGAGTGTCTAAGGGGTAGAGAGAATATTTTATTACCGGTAAAAGAACTATGTTTAAATTCTACACCTGTCATTTATTGCCAGGTGAGCTTAGTGGAAGCCTGTTACTCTTCTTAAAACTTAACTTTTGAATCCCCATATTAGAATCACGGGGATATATTTTTGGCTCATGATGAAGCTGTAGCACTGTCATTATTATGCTTCTGGATTTGCAGAACCGTTGCCTTAATTTGAAAGCACTAATCATGAGTGTCAAAACAGAAACTGAAAGTAAATGCCTTCATCCTTCCCTCTTTTTCTGTCCTCTTGGAAGACATTACTAGTGGATATCATCTCGAGGCCAAACTTCGTTTCAGCCTCCCTCTCAGGCAGCCATTACCAATCAATCAACGCTTGCTCAAGATGGAGCTCGCCTTCTCTTTTAATGCTAGCTTCTGAGACTGAGGAAATAGAAAAGAGTAAGCAAAAGAATCTTAATGTTTAAAGGTTTATAGGCAAAGGCAGTACTAGGAGCAGCTATATTACTCTGTTGTCTTTTTCTGCCACAGTGGTAGGATGCTGAATGGGTACATGTTCCTCAGAATAAAAATAGAATTTTCTGGCCTGTTTTGTACTTGTGGCCGTGGACTGAGATCTCTGTCTGTGACATCTGAGCTGCTGTGTGCACCACCGTCCAAATCTTTCCTGGGAAGGCAGTTGGTACAAACCCTTTGCTTGTCTCCTTGTCTTCACTTGAACTCCTTGCTTCTAACATGCACCTACTAAGAGGAGGGTCCAGTGAGCTGGAGGAACTTACTTCCCTGAAAGTATTAGTGAGTGAGGACCGCGGGCCAGCCCTTGACTATTTCTGTTTTGCTTCAGTCCCTGATATGTTGCCATTGCAATCTGCTCAAAGGTTGTTGTTCCCCATGTGCTGTTCACGTAAAGTCCTTCATTAGGAATTGTTCTCATGTTATGAGACTATCGAGGCAAAAAGGCAAAACACATGGATTGTAGGGCTAGCGAGGCAAAGGGAAGGTTTCTGTATACCGTACCAGCTTGGAAATCTGAATTGTGTTGATATTGAGCAACAGCTGCCATGAGGACAGCAGGCACGTGCTGATGAGTTAGGGCTGCAAAGTAGAGGACTGCCATACCAGGCCTCGGTTTGGATCTTTGTAAGTTGTCTAAAATTTTTCCACCTACATAGTACTTCAGGTTTTTAGTTAAAAATAATATGCATGCAATAGATAAGATATAGAACCATTCTAGGTAACCATTAAGAAGATACATTGATAAAGAAAAATTATATATATATATATATATATATATACTGAAAAAGATAAAAAGCATAAAATCTTGTCATTTGTAATAAAAATAGATGTAACTGGGGGGATATGATACCAAGAAAAATAAATGAGACCCAGAAAGAAAAATAAATGAGACCCTGTTCTCTCTAATTTGTGGAAATTAAAGGATAAAAATAGAAATAAAGGAGACTGGACAGTAGAAGAGGAGTATTAGGGACTCAAAAGGATATAGGAAAGTAGTGCAGGTGAAGATAAATAATCAATTAATCAGCTCACAAGGTATGTGTATTTGTCAGCTTTTTTTGTCTCGGCACAAATATTTGATATATACAATTTAGAGAACAAAGAATTCGTTTTTGTTTATGGCTTTAGAGGTTTAGTCCATGGCTGGTGGCTCCAAGGCAGGAGCATTATGACAGAAGGATGTGATGGAGCAGTGCTGCTTAGTTCATGGTGGTTAGGAAGCAGATCAAAGGACCATTGGCAGAGAATATATGGGCGGAGTCAAATATAGTCCCCAAGGTCACGCCTACATTACGCGCCCAAAGTTATCCAGAACTACGCTTTACTAATCCTTGGACAACGCCTAAGTCAGTCAACGTGACAGTTAAGCTTAACCATCAAAGTATGCATGTATGGAAATATGAGTAAATTCTATTAATCTGTAAAATAAAAGGATATAAAAGTGATATGTATATCTGAGAGGAAGTGACAAAGGTTCACGCTGATGAGGAGAGATAGAGGGATGTGAAGATGTGAGAACAAAGATGGGAGGTTTGCTAGTTCCAAGATGTGCAGCCATCAAATTGAGGGCTGGTCTGTTAGCAGAGGCCATGTCAGGGAATTTACAAAGCAGGGCCAGTCAAAGAGAGATACGTGTGCATTGTGACAACTCCGTGCTTGTGCACTTCGTGAATGCACCTCATACACCTTTAAGGCTGAACAGTTGCCGTACTTCTTGTTATACACTGTTCACTGTAAATTGCCATCACAAGGCTCCACTTCCCTTCTTGTATAACTACATATTCTGTGTATGCTTGAATATCTATACTTATACTGACTACAGTAAAAAAGTAGGTAACAAAATCATTTGACACCAAGGACATCTTTTTATCTGCTTTGTCAGAACATCGTTTATATAGCTGCATTCTGTTAATGCACAGTAGTTAAATAAAGTCTAAGATTCTTACTCTGCAATAACCCATTAAATCATCTTAAATACTATGTCATAATGACAACTTGATGCAAACAGATGTGAAATTTGGGGATTAAAAAAATACTTTTCTAAAGACGTAGCTTTCTGATTTTATGTTCTCAAACCTAGTTGCACAGCTGTTAAATCTTTTGCCTCTCCTTTCCGTGGGTGTATATCACTTATGTTTTGCTTCACACCAAACATTACTGAAATGCAAAGGAATATTCCCCAAGACATCATGATATGTACTTTCGTGAGATCTGCACCAGTGTTACTCATTTCTGAAAGCACCATTTTGTCACTCTGGAAAGTCATTGACATGAGAACATTTTAACAACAAGTCTCGCAAAGTTCTCCATGTCTGGGAGTCAGGGTAAGTCAGTCCAGGGCTGTATTCCTTCTACTCAGGTTTAGTATAGGCTAATCGTCTGCATAATGTACAGCTGCAATTTACTTAGCCACATCTGGATTAAGATTTGCTTTCTGGTTGTGTTTCAACATCATTAAAATAATAATGAAATACTTCCAGTCCCTGCGTTGCATTGCCATAAATTATTCACAGGAGGTGTAGGCTTGTAATATTTAAAGTGGCTATGGCAAATGGGTTGGAAGTGAACTTTTGAACTTCTGATTTTATCTGTTGGTATAAAAGTTGGCACAATTCAAAGTTGTGAGTATGATGAACCATCAAAGAGGGAGAACCCATTTGACAACCATGTGACACTCTACGTGCGGAGAAGGATAATGCCATCATCGAGCAGGATTCCTAGAAATTAGGTCATAATAAGTGCTACAAGTAGGCCCTAATGAACCAAGATTTGTATCTGCAGTGAAATTATATGCTGGAAAATGTCCTCTGAAAAGCTGCCATGTTTCAATCTGGAAAGAAGCCCATTGCTGATACAACAAATCAATTGATAAGAAGTGTCTTTATTGCATTCAATTAAAAAAAAGCACAACCCCAAATAAACATACACGGCTCATAAAACAAATTGCTCACCTAAAATGAACTACACTCTCAGATTTTTTTAAAAGTAAATTATGCCACAGAATATTCAGTGATGGATCCATTCACCAGAGAGAAAGATTATAAACAGCACTAAAAGTAGATGTTTTCACATTTCTTTTCAGTTTAGCTCTGTTTTTTCAATCTACAGGATTACCAAGAGCAAAATGTAAAAGAAAAAAGAGTGATAGAAATGGCCTGTTTTGTGAAATATAGGAAAAAATATACCATCTGTGATTTAGCACAGCTCTCAATATTCCATCTGTGATCTAAACAAGGGTCTTAACAAAGGCTGAATCCCATTGTAGTTCAATATGATTTTTTAAAAAGTTTTTCTAAGAAAACTACTTTGGTGAAATACTATTACTCTTGGCAGCGAGAATATGAATGAAATAGTTCATTCGGCTGTTACATGGCATTGCCTGCTGAGCTTTAAAGTCTGATCGCTAACAAACTGCAGTCTTGCCTGGTCAACTCTCAGCAAACTCACCTGTAAAGGAAGTATATTTTATACCCTGTGTGATGGACTTCTGTTCCTTCATTCATCTAGTAAAAACGTATTTATTACCCAGCATCATCTTAGGTGGATTTTCTTCGATAACAGAATCTAAAGTATTAAATTGTATAACTATCTTGACTTAGTTGATGTAGTTTTGGTTCAGTATTAAAATGAAGGCATGGGGCCAGGAAGATAGCTCAGCGGCACAGTGCCTGACTGGAAAGTGCAAGTTCCTGAGTTGGATTCCCAGTACCAAAATCCAAACCAAAAACAAAATTAAGCCATGATGACACATTTCACAGTGGGCCACTGGTGGGTATTCACTCTGATGCACTCACTTGGGCAGATGGACCCTCACATGGGCAGTTCCTCTGGTTGCTTTAGTGTATGATAAAAGCGAGGTCCCTCAACCTGTGCACTGTTGATTCTTCAGGCCAAGAGTACTTTCTCACTAGGAACTGGCTATGCCCTAGCCTGTGGGATACTGAATAGCACCCAAGGCTGTACTTATGAAATTCAAGTAACACCCCCCCACACCCATACCCCATCATGACAATCCAGAATGTCTCCAGAAATTACCAAATGTCTACCTGGGAGAAATTGCTTTTGACTGAAGACCACTTGTATAAGAGGAACCATTAGAATATCACATTGTCAATTCTTGGAAATGATTACAATTCCTTTTTCATTGTTGTTAAACAATGACTTGTGTGTAGCTTGTTGTAAGACAAATGGGGTGGAGATTTATCCTAAACACAGAAAAAAAGGCCATGGGGAATGGTTTAGGGGAAGTCAAGGCTGTGGAGAGCAGTTTTTGTACTTGTCATGATCACACATGAGACCAACAGTGCTACTCTCGCCTTACTCAGGGTGGTGAGATTACTCTTACACCATTTGGTCTTTGGCTACCATCTTTTTCTTCATGTGAGATCCTTGATGTGGCATTGCCAGTCCTTGACTGAGCAGAATTTTATTTTACCAAATCCTGCTCCAATTCATCGTTATCTCTTCTGAAAAGGTTTCTCAGGTCCCACCGAGGACACATTTGTCTCTCTGTGTCCATATTGAAGACCTTTGCTCACTTGAATTGACTTGGTATTTCTGTCTTGATCGTAAGACAGCAAGCAGCTCTTCATTCCAACTTTGCCTTTGCATTGTAGGTGGGCGGGAGTAGGGTTCCAAAGAGACCAACAGGCTTTCTTTGTATCATGTAGATCAGAGCTGAGTCACATGGAATTATTTATTTATTTGTACTAGGGATTAAACTCAGGCTGATCTACATCCTTATAACTATTTTAATTTTTAAAATTTGGAGTTATGGTTTCCTTAAGTCATGAAATTGCTGAAGGTGGGCTACAACTTGCAGTCCTCTTGCCACAGCCTCCCAGAGTGCTGGGATTACAAGCATGCACCACCATGATGGGCTTCACATATGGATTTCATTTTTCCAGACTCTGTAGGGGAAAATGGCAAAACAAAGAAAGTCAGAAAGTCTCAATGGAGTTTGAAAAAACCATCCCTCAATGGTTTAGCACGTGCTAAGTACTTCTGGAAGAAATTCAATGTCAGCTATGCTCAATTTGGGGTTTGTCATGTGGCCTTTTGGGACAGGAAGAGCAAACACACTAGTAAAGAGAGCTCCTCAGGCATGTCCAGAAGCCATTATGTAGCTCTTAATTTGCTGACTGTTTTTCAAGCCAGCGTTTAATAAACTTTCCTGCATCCTTATCATCTTCTATGGCAGTACTCTCTGGCACATGAAATGAATTCAATAAGAAGAACATGGTAGACATCTCAGAAGTCATACATGAAAAATTTCCAGACAGAACAGGTGCTGATGGTCAAAGCCATCGCAGTATGTGGGAGGTGCTAGAGCCAGGGGATGTGGGAAATGATGGATGTGAACAGTGGCACTAGGCGGGATTCCTAAGAAAGGTTCATCTATTAATACATAATTTTAAGATTAATCCAGCAGAGAAACACAACATGACCGTGTCTTTTTTCAGATCACTTGAAAATTCAGTTAAAGATATCAAATATAATAACTACTTGAAATCTAGTCAACCTTTCCTTTTGGTCTTATTGTTTCCCCAAATGATAGTCTTATATGAAGACCACAATCTCATCTTGAGAATTTGTGCTCACATGGGTGTGCATGTGGTTTTTTTTTGTTCGTTCCAAAATATTCATATTGAGATATTTTACTCTGCAACTGCAGGGTTAAGCAGAATACATTTATCGTATTTTCTTCTTCAGCGAGTGTGACAATTTGAATAAGAATGGCCAAATTGCTTTCTTTCTTTCGTTTTTCTCCTAAATCAAAATGTCTATTCAGAAGAGGATCACATTGCAGTTCCATTAAACAAAATAACATGTTCTGCTCTGACATTTAATAGGGTGGAACTCTGCCTCGCCATCTCTCTGCTTTACTGACTTAAGAGTTTACAGAAGGGACGTTTTCTTCCCACTGAGAGGTTGTGAGAGGACTTTTCACATTTTTTCCTTTCCCCAATGATTTCTGTTGCTTCATCAGGTCATGGGTATGATAAATGACATGGGACTTGTGGCTTATATGCAAATTCAAAGAAAGAAAAATGGGTGGTAGAAAAGAATGTCTCACTTCTCTCATCTAAAATAATAAATTTAATTTAATTGACTCGTGGGTCTTATGAAACAGCAAACCTATTAGAAAAGAGACAAGGTAATAAATTGCGGAGAGATCTTTGCAAAGGGTTGTTACTGGTTTGTATTGTAATGCTGGAGGTACACGCATAAGCTTGACTACACCTGGCTAGCTCTTGATCCAGCTGGTCCAATAGCTTGTCATTGGTGGTGACACCAAAAGATGCCAAGGTTCGTGATGTTTCCTTTAAATATAGTTTGTTCCTAAGCATCAGACCAGAACATTAATGCTGTGCTGTCTCTGCATTTGGCTAAGTCACACATTTATGTTTACGGGTTCTATACCCTCTGGAGGAAAATAAGCTTTTATTAAGCTATTGACTTTCTGTTGTCTTTTAGGTGTCCTGATACCCATCTTAAACATTTTGATTGATTGATTGTAGTTCTGAGGATGTGATCCAGGGCCTCCCATATGCTAAGCAAATGCTCTACCTCTGAGGTATATCTCCAGCTCCCACTTTTAAAAAAAAAATTAAATTTTGTAATAGCATCTTCTTCAGTTTCCCAGGTCAACCTGGAGCTCGTGATTCTCCTGCTTCAGTCTCCAGAGGCATCTGGGATTACAGCTGTGCACCGGCCACCCCTGTTTTCCTGTTGTGTTTTAAGCGAACAAGCATGCAACAGACTTCTTAGGTTTAGAGAGCAGGGTAATGTTCCTCCTATCCATACCCTTGTAAGCTTAAAGATCATTTAAAATTATAAAAGCAACGAAATATCATAAAATACATAGAAAATAGAAAAAAAATCCTAGAAAAATCAGTGAACAGGAAGATGTATGTGTTATTATTAATGAAAAGAGAGGAAATTTGGCAACAAAGTGTTCATTAGTAGGGAAACAGTTGCATAGTGGAACAGTTGCCATGAACATGTTAGGGAAGTTGATGTAGCTATTAACAAATAAGGTAAATATTTGGGTACTGATACAGAAATGTTTTCAAGACATATTTTTAATTTTATAAAGCAAATTGCAGAACAACACACAAAGGTGTGACTTTTTATTGTTAAAGTAACAAATGATATCTTTCTATAATCTATGCTAATGGCTGGCAAAAGGTCAAAAAAGATGCTTACTGCTACGGAGGGATCAGGCAATGGAAAGATAAGGAAATACTTTTGCATTGCTTTAAATATTTTACAAGCATATATCATTTTGAACTAGTATGTTTGAAAATAAATCTTTAACAATTGTTTAAAATGAAGAGGAAAATTAGAATCATTAGTCTTCCTTCCCAAACAAAAGGAGTGTGGCAATTTTGTTATGATTTATCTTCTACTGTTTTATTTACACCTATTTTACATAGTTGTGTTAAGAGTGAACACAACATTTAGGAAAACCAAAGGGTCCCATTGTCCCCCAGTCCTATGTCATGATGTAGGTGTTTAGGAAATGCAGGAAGTTCAGAATGAAACAGAAGGAAAAGGCAAGTCTCCCCCCTTTGTCATTGAGCATCCTCCCTCACCTTTGTATTTCTTCCTCAGTTTCCCAAGGGCCATTGCAGCTAGTGCTCTCCTAGGCTTCTTTGTAAAAAAAGAAACAACCCGAGTGACCAACCAGCACTCTGCAGCTCTGGGTTCTGCACCCATGAGTTCGACCAACATCTCATCAAAATATTCAGGAAAAAATAAAATGAAATAAAATATTCAGGAAGAAAATGTATCTCTGCCTGAACATGTACAGATTTTTTTTCTTGTGATTTCTTAAACCATACAGTGTAATAACAACTTACACACATTTTCCACTTACATTGTGTTAGGTATTGGAAGTCACCAAGAGGTGATATAAAGCATTTGGGAGGATGTTACGCTGTATGCAGATACTACCCTTTTTATATAAAACACTTGAATATTAATAGATTTTGGTGTCCATGAGCCTATTAGAACCAGTTACTATACACACACACCCACACACACATTCCACAGCTGATGTTTAGCAGGTAGTCACATGACTATCCAACACCCTTTATAGTACTTTGAGCGAGACTACTGGTAACCCAGCTCTAGAGTTACGTGTTGCTACCCTTTCACTGATCAGGAGACAGAGCACAGAGAAGGTGAGAAAACTAGGGACAGTCACTGCCAGAAGGGGTGCAGCTGGAATTCATGGCTGGAGAATGTGGCTCTGCGCTGCCCAGGGACAAGAGAGCTTTAAAATCACAGACCTATAGTGTCCTATGTTTAATGCCTCTTCACATTTCACACACAGGAGATCAAGCATACCTGTGCTTCTTTTTTTTTTTTTTTTATACCTGTGCTCCTTAACCTTGTTTGTTTCCTTTAAAAAGTTACTTTAATAACATCTTATTCAAAGGCATTTTATTCATTTAGCACATCACAGAGTTCTCTATGGAAAGGAGACTGCTCTTCCTGAATGCTGCGATTATTGCCTGGATTTCTTCTTGATCCTTCTCTTCTGGGGTCAGTTTTGAGCCATGTGTTTTCTTAGACAATGCTCCAGTTTTCTCTTATCTATTTTGTAATTTTTATTTCTGCCGTCACAGTTATTATCTGTGTGTCCATCAGAAATAGGGGTTTATTTTATTGTGTTTTTCTTTCTCAACTTCTTGAGTTGGAGGTCCAAGTCAGTCATTTTTTTCCTCATTTAATTATGTGGGCTTTTAATGTCATGAATCATAAGAGGACATATGAAATCCTGCTTTAAAATAATCAGGAGTTACTGAAGAGCTAATGTAAGATTTGCTAGGGCTTGACTTTTTTCTAATTCACATGTCTTGCCATTTTTTTTCGTGTCTTGCACATCCTTCTAGGTGATCAATATGCCTTTTCTTCTTGTGCTGTGCCATTTATCACCTGTACCCATATTTCCTATAATAACTTACTTTTATTGTATATTTAAATAACTGTAACACTTAAACGTAGCACTTTGATCCAGCATTTTAAAATTTTATATATAGAAAAAACAACCCAACATTGCAAAACAAGATAATAGGAGGGTAATAATGGTTAATACATTTCATATTGTTATCCTTAAATTAATTACTCAGAGTACATGATATTAGCATTTGATTGTCCAAACAATATTAGCACAAACCTAAGAGAAATTAGTAGTATAGCTATCTCAGCTACCATATATATATATATATATATATATATATATATAAAACTCAATATCATCATTTTGTTCTTTACCATTTTGGGAAACATAGATACTGTATTCTATCTATCCATACCACACTTTCCTTGACTGTTTATTGTTGGGCATTTGGGTTGCTTCTAGCTTCGCTGTCTTCATACTATATGTTATTACTGTTTTTAAGGGTGTGTCCGTCAATCCCCTAGTTTGTACTATTTCTGCAGTGAGAGAATTTCCTATGGCATTGTGAGTGTTGGTCCATTAAAGTCTTAGATTGTTTACAGCGCTCAGCGGAGCCTGCATCCTGCAGGAATCGAGTTAGACTGCCTCCCTATGGCAGCCACTGTAACTGCATGGCCGAGTCATCCTCTTCAAGTAGGCGTGGTTCCTTTTGATGTCCAGCAGTTTGTGTGCTAAACACCAGAACCTTTTCTCAAACCATTCCTGAGACTGACGACATTGCTGTAAGAGGACCATGGAATTAGATTGTAAGTGCAGCAGAAATTTTTTTTTTCTGTAAGGTGCTTGCCAGGTATTTATTGGTGCCATAACTCACCTACTGCATTTTACCTTGATGGGACACTTTGAAACAGTCTCTCGCTAATCAGTACTCAGCAAATGTTACCCGCACACACAGTTCTACTTTTGGGGCTGAGCAGTGGACAGCTGGGCGCCAGCTGACCTTCTGACTTGCTCACACGTGAGGCTGGGGAAATAATCCTTTGTTGTGAAGTAAGATTTTACTGCTGTGGTCTTGGGCACAGTGTGACTTAATTTGAGCTGATTCTCTCGTGCAAAATTGGTTCAGGCCAGAAGCCTGAGCCCCCCTCTGGGCCCTTCCTATTTCCTTTCCTTCCATGCCTTGTCGGTGAAACCTGCCAAGTGTCACTGATGGCTGCCTCTCTCTCCTACCACCACCAGGGCCTGGAGCTGCACTGGATCCTAGCTGGCTTCTAGCTTGCACATGTACCTCTTTCTTTGCTTCCTGATCTGCACTGCAGAGAGAGAGAGATTTTTCTAAAATTTCTAACATGATTTTTGTTTTGGTTTGCTTGGTGTAAAAACCCTCGGTAGCCTCTATAGTTCTTGTGATAAAGTTCAAATGCATAGAAGAACAGGCTGAACTTTCTCTCCTGCCTCTGGGTCCTTGTGACTGTTCCTCCTTTCCTTGGAACACATTTCTCTTCCCCGGGGCCAACGTCAGCAATCCTGCATCCTAACCTTAGACTGTACTTCTCTGGAGATAGGTTCTTGAGTCATCTGGGTGTCCTGGATGTGAACCTCCAATAATGCTCTAATGCACAATTACCACATAGGATTAATCCCAACCGGTGAGACTTTATGCTCTGTAAAGTCATAAGTGTCTTGATCTTATTTGTTATTTGTGTAAATAATTATGTTTGGCTGCTAAAAACAAGAAAGAGACTAAACATCAGATAGATACAAAAGTATTTCTCTCATATATCATAGTCTACAGCAACAGCGGCACAATTACAGCACATATGCTGCAGTAGGGTGCTTACATCATTGAAAGCTCTGTTACTGTGTTTTTTAAAAGCCGCACGAGTTATTTTTTTCTAACCCCAAACCTTAGTATTCCCATTTAATGCAGCACTGGCACTTAGGGATAGACTGGTAGGTTTTCTGTTGCCCTTTGGGCCCTGGGTCTCTGAGATGTTAGCCATCACTGGTCTAAACAGAAGTAACTTAGAGCTGGTATGATTGATTAGGCACACTGGAGGCAGAGGCTTCCTCCACTTTGTTCTGCATCCTCAGCCCTTGATTCTTATCCTCTAAGTGCCCTTATGGGCCAAGATGGCTGTTCATGTCTAGCCATTACATCCGGGATCCTGAGAAGAAACAGGAAGAAGAGATGGGCAAAAATAATTTGCAGAGTCATTTACCTTCCTCTGGAAGATAATTCTCATAATGCTCTCCAATAATATCAACTCTTGTCTTAGTGATCAGAACTGAGTTTTGTGGATATACCTAGCTATAAATAGGCTGAAAAATAGTCAGATTTTGTTACTGAGAAAGAAGGTAAGAATGGACCCTTTGGAAGCGACCAGCAGTCTCTGCTATTGTCACTATAGAACCAGATGTTCAGAAAAATACAATGAACGTTTGAATTTTTAAAATGACAGTAACAGACATTGTCGTCACTCTCCTGCACTGGGAACCCACTTGCCTTACTGTTCTTGCCACTTCCCGAAGCAGTTCTAAAAGTCCTGTACCAGGAGTGTCTCTGGGTGTGCTGTCCAGGGTGCTTTACTGTCCTGAACTGACTCAAAGCATTTGCCTTTCATGGTAATTTTGACTTTGGGGAAGAGCCAGAAGTTTCCTGGTACAGAGTAAAGTAGGTAAGGACACGCTGCACTGTTTCTCGAGCCTGCCTTTCCAATGGATGCCTTGTTGTGGCAGGATTCACCATATATTTTTAGTCACAACTGGTGAAAGACACTTATGAAAGACTTGCAGAATTGCTTTAGAAAATGTGTGTTGGAAGTGAAGTGTGTTGAGAGTTGAAGGGGATTAAGGCAATGTATCTTTTACTGCAGTAATGTTTAAAAAGTCAAATGTTTTGATCGTATCTCATATCCCATGATCTACCTATTTGATCTTGCAGTGGAAGTTTATGAAGGGATGAACTTGCCCCTCTCCAATTTAGAGAACAGATAACTCTGGACAAGGAAATCAAGTGGGATAGGGAATGTCATAGTGCCATCACAGAAACCAGCCACGGTGATGCGCATGGCTCATCTTCAGGTGAGGAAAGGACGCTGGTCTCAGGGGGCTCCTGGTTCTCCTTCCTCTGGCTCCAGGGTAGGGGAGCAGGTTCAGTGTCTTGGAGAGAGTGCTAGACATAGAATAAAAGAGCAAGGGTCTAAACTTTGTTCTGTAGTTAACAAACCACAGGGCTTTGCTTTGTGCCAATCACTTGCCCTTTGGTATTATTTTTCTTATCAAACAAGACCTTTGCCATGTGCTCTGTCCTCCTGTATGGGGGTGAGCAACGGCCCCAACATTCTGTGGATGCCCTGGCTTGATGGCCAGTGGGTGTTTACAGTGATGCTGCTGTGTTCCTGGGCATTGCCTGTGAACACACTCATGTGCAGATCAGGCCTCCAAGTGCAGTTCTGGATGTGGGGCAAGAGTCTTACTCTGCCCTTTGAAGCCCTGGGGCCAGCTCTCCCTGGTGACACTGCTGGGGAAGGTGTGGGTGACCAGCGGAGGTGTCAGCCCTGTGGTCTCTGTCCACCGCCATAGAAATGCTGACCCCACAGGGAGAGCTGTGTTTGCCACACCTACTGCAAACCCATTCCCTACCCCAAGCAGGGCCTTCCACAGGGCCCTCCTGGGGCAACCCAGTGTCCATCGTATAGCTTTTCCGTGCTTTGGGACGGTGACTTTGACCTTCTTCACGTCTTTGCTCTCTGGGCCAAGTGCTCTCCAGCATCACTGATACCAGGGCATTTTTACAACCTGTGAGGTCACAAACCTCCACTCCAAATACATGGGAATCTTAACAAACAATAGCTCATAATAAAATGAGCACAGTAAAACAAACACAAGTTATAAATTAATGTCGGCTGTTGTTGATCCTTAAAACCTCAAAGATGACTCCTTTGCAACCTTAAAGCTTTGCAACAGAGCCCAACCTGGGCCTTCAACCTCCACTCTGAGGCCATTTCCAAGGGAAGCAGGAAAAGCAGAAGCAGGAATTTTTGTCTGGCTGGTGTCACAAAACTGACTTAGTGTTCAAAACTATTGAAAACAGTAAATACTTATTTCAGAAAGCAGGTGCATCAGTAGCAAAAGTAGACGAAAGCAAATTCCTCAAGACTCCACTCCCCGAAGGCAATCACTTAAAACTGTATAGCACCTTCTCTTGTAACCATCTTTTTTTTCTATTTAAAATTCTGTAAATTTAGACTTTAAAATGCTCACATTATTCTACAGTTCTTCTCTTGATTCAGAGGAAGTTAGGCAGGTGTGCACGGAGCAGGGAGTAGGACTGCCAGGGGCAGGGGAGAGAAGCAGCAGCCAGCCTGAGGTAGCTGCTCCCGAGCAGAAGCTGGTCAGGGGCCTGACCTGAACCTGGAGCCCAGCCCGACACAGGCTTTCCTGTGTCTCTTGGTCTGTCACGGGGTGTACCGCAGACATTTTCCCTCTACTTCTCCATTAGAGTAAGCCTTGAGTGAATGCAGGAGTGAGTTCTGTTTTATCTTCACAGCAGTCTTAGATGTAGGGACTTCTGTTTCCCCATTTTATAGATGAGAAAACCAAGGCTATGACCTTATTAGTGTATCATAGTCATATTCTTTAAAGCAAGGGATATAAACATGTTTGCGTTTGTAAGTTATGGAAGCATTATGATGAGAACTGAAGCAGTAGTCCCCAACGTTTTTGTCACCAGGAACCAGTTTTGTGGAAGACAATTTTTCCAAAGAAGGAGAAGAGAGGTACGGTTTCCAGGTGGTTCAAAGGGGAGTACAACCTAGACCCTTTGCATGCCCAGTTCACAGGAGGGTTTCGCGCTTTTATGAGAATCTAATGCTGCAGATATTCTGGCGAGAGGTGGTACAGCGAGTGGCGGGAGGTGGCTGTCATATATAGGAAGCTGAGCTGCACCTGCCTGGGGCTTACCTCCTCCTCCACAGCCTGTAGTGTGGGCTGCAGGTTGTGCTCCCAGCTCTGGAGTGCAGTGCAGGGACACCCAGCTTGAACCAGGAGCATCAACAAGGCTCCCTTGGAGCAAAGACCAAGCAAAGAACTCTGTGGTGGGGCAGGAGACCCCCTGCCTACACACTGCAGTGCACCCCTGGGCTACAGTGCAAGTTCCTGTGGGAGGCTCCCAGCCTCTTCACCGCTAAGTCTGCAAAATATGCAGTGCGTTGGTCCTAAGAGCAATTCACTTTGAGAATACAGGGGCTACCATTAGCCCCAGCAAATTACAAATAGACCAGGGCAAACTACAAACGGATAGTCCTTGTGAGAGTGGGTAGCAGGCACAGGGAAAAGTCTCTCTCTTTCTTTCTGGAAGAGGATCAGATACCCACTCAAGATCCTGCTTTAGGGACTGTGGCTTTGGGTTTAGCCCCTGCTGCCTCTTTAGCTGGACACCCATCCAGTGCACTTCCTGCGCACCGATGCCAATCAGAAGTCCTTGGCTGTGTGCCCCAGATTCCTGGCTCCTGGCCTCTGAACACAGTAACTGTCTCATCTATGTTTCACTTCCTCACATTTTGCATAGAAAAGTTGTATCCTATCAACATATCCTATCCTATGTATCAGCATGAAGGGGTAATGACAAACACCAGATCCTTTATAAGCATGGGTTTTGATGGCGACACAAGAAACAGTTCCCAAATGCTGGAAGAGGGTGGGAAAAGATCAGTCCTGAGGATGGCAAGGCAGGCAGGGATACTCAGAGGCAAAATCCTCCTCCTCCCCAGGGAAGCCCAAGCAGCCTTGCTTAAACACTCTTCCTTGCCTCTGCACCTTGAGAAACACTTCAGGGAAAATAACTTTATTTATCGCTCATTATTTTTATGTGACTAATAAATTACAAATTATTCCAACACTCCCTCCTAATAGCAATTAGAATAAACAATAAGAATCATTTCAGCTGTTTGACAATTAAGGTTCTAATGAGGGAAATGCAAGTCTTAAGAGAGGATTTGGACAATTCATTAGTTGGAAACGTAAGCACTTAAAAGAAAAGCTAATGAAGTCTTTAGCTAAATTATTTGAAAGAAGACAAAACAGAACAAAAATGGATGGGAGGGACAGATGCCAAGAACAGGCCATACTCTTTGCATTAGAGAGAAAAACTTGCTGAGGGAAATCTTTAAAACGTATATAAGAATAGCCTCAGAATGTTTTGAAATCTTACCATCCGTGGATGGTAGAAGTTCAGCTAATTTTGCCCATCTAAGTGTACAACTTCATGAATTTTTGCAGCTGTATATAGGTGTGTAGCTACTTCACTCTGTTAGTCTGAAAATCAGCTAACAGGCTTCTGTTCATCTAGGAGGTCCCTGTGTTTCTGTCCTCCACAGGCAATGCCCGGTCTGCTTCCTGGGTTGGTGGGCAGATGAGGAAAGTCCGAGAGGTAGAACCACATGCCAGGAATCTTCCTTGTCTCGCTCCCCTCCCTCAGCTCACAGCTGCATTGGTGATCATATTAATGGCTGTTATGGTGAGCGCAGCTCCGCGGGATGGATCTAACGCAGTCTAGTCGCTGCTTCTTTGGTTGTTAGAAACTGCATGATTTCCAGATTTCGCCCACGATGAACTGAGCTGCTTTGACCGTTCTTGTAGGTGTTTTGGGGAAGTCAGTGATTCCCTGCTAGAAGTGGCATTCTTGTGTCATCTGCTGAAGTATGTTGAATCTCGTCAGAAAAGGCCTTTTTCTATTTTTTGCTTTATCATTTTGTAAAAGTTCCTTGCTGAGTTCAGACTTTTCCCACTGGCAAGAATTCCAAGATTGGGAATAGTTTTACGTCTTTTGATTTTCTTGTGACCGGCTCTTCAAATCCCACTGTAACTAAGGAGGAAGTGATCAATGACGAGAATGATCTTCTCATCAGAATTTGCCTACACATCCCTGCCGGGGGCTGAGGGCTTGAGTGTTGAAAAATACAAGATGGTTAGCACTGGTTCCGCAGTGCTAACAGGATGGCAGAAAGAATCCATGCACAGAGGCGCCATGCAGAGCCTGTCTTCCGGGGTGAGGTCTGCGAGCAAGGAGCCTTCCACTGCCAGGAGCTGGACCCGCGCTGAGCGTCCGCCGAGGGCTCCCT
>PVLD010025956.1:0-22913 GCA_004027595.1 Dinomys branickii | reverse complement strand
TTGAGTGGCAACACACCACATCTACCTAAAAATAGTATTTCCACTCACTTCTTCCTTCTTCATAAACAAGAGTGGAAGAGAAAACTTGGGAAGCCCAAGTTGATTGTCAAAATAAGGTTTCTTTAAACACCCTGGCTGCAACTACTAGTTCACTCCGGCGGAGCCCCTCCTCGGTTCTTAGGCCTGCGCGCGCAAACGTTGACCCCGCCTTTCCCTAAAGTGGAATATTTTTAATGACTTTATTACCGAAAACTACAAGTGTTAATTTCTTTTCAGTTCACATTTCTATATTGGTATGTCCTTTGCCTGTTGCATTCTCTCTGCTCCTTATCTCTTAAAGATGAACGTCAACCCAATGTCCCTCTTTTCCCAATTGTAGGGAATAAAGTCTACGATATTTGATGTGTCAGCTATCTTCAATGTATTTCAATCTCTGCACACTTAATATCAGTTAAGCTACATTAGTATTATTAAACAAAAATTTTGTCTTTACTTATATAAGGTATACTTTTATAGAAATATTTATTTTATTTCAAGTAATATGTTAATTTTTAATTTCCTTGAAATAACATATTGATATTTTGAAAAAAATAAAAAGATATACATTTATAGATAAAATTTTAAATAAAATCTCTACACAAATATTCATAAAATATGAATATACTCAAGGATTTTCAAAGTAAAAGATACAAGGCACAACTCGTACACTTCAACAGCATTAAAAGATGATGTCATTTAGTAAAATCAACACAAGTTTGATTCTGAAACTTTTTAAGGATTTAGTTTCTAGATTGTGCTTTTGCTTAGCTTTGGCAAGACAACTCTTCACTTCATGCACATGAACAAAATTAAATGATTCTACTCCCACCCAGATGGTGGTCTTTCTGCACAGATGCATTTAGTAATACATCCTGCACACAATCTCAGCTGTAAATTGAAAATGGGGCTTTCATTTATAATGTATTGTTTCTATTTTTTTAAATAAATTTAAGAAGCAAATACAAAGAAAGAAACAAACAGATTATTATCTTGCTTGACAATTTAGCCCTGAAAGGCAGAGCTACAAATGAAAAGCCAAGTACAGACTTTAATATGAAGAATATTCAAAATGAAGAAAACTCACCTTATTCATAAAGCTCATCAAAGATGTTCTTTAAAAGAGATGTCCTGCAAACAAAACATGCAATAACCACAAATGCCTTCCAAATTTTTGGGAAAAAAATGAGTACTTAGTGGGGGCTGGGGATATAGCTCAGTGGAATAAGTGCCTGCCTAGCAGGCGCAGGGTCCTGAGTTCAATCCCCAGTACCGCCAAAGGAAAAAAAAAAATGAGTACTTAGTGAAAAACTCTTTATTTCAAAGAGTATAAAGACCTGAAAATGAGGTAGGAAATGTACAATACTCTCCATTTATATCAATTCATATTCAGGTAAGTTCATGCATAATTCTTAGTTTTAATTTTAAGCTATTAGGGAATTAAGTTTTAAGTAAGTTATTATTTTCTACAGCTCATCTCTCAAGATGAATTTCTGTCAAGAATAGTATTATGTTCCAAAGTCCTATGGGTGCCACAGTAGAGAATCAAATTTAGAACACTTCAATCTAAAAATTAATGTAAAAACTAAGGGGCTGGGGATATAGCTCAGTGGAACAAGCACTTGCCTGGCAAGCGCAAGGTCCTGACTTTGATCCCCGGTACTGCCCAAAACCAAATAGTAATAACAAAAATCCCCTAATAGTCTTAACTATAGAGATGTGTGAAGGTCAATACAGATATCTAGGAGTCTTTAAGCATAGATATGTGAGTATATAATAGACAAAGCCAAAGATGTGCCTGGCTCTGCACATAAACATGTAAAATCACACATACAAAAGCTCAGAGTACTTTTAGGTAAAATTTGTTTTCATATGTTGGCATACTATTATGTTTGTCATTGGTAGACTCTGCATTCAGGCTCTCTCCCTCTCTCTCTCTCTCTCTCTGAGTACAGTGGGTTTGGGGGACACTGTGCTACACAGAAGCATATATGGGTCTTATACAGAAGGGAAATGAGCATGCAGAGTTTACCCTGTTGTGTCTCCACTAAAAATGAACTGAACAAACAGGGACCTTGTTCAGTGGGAAACAAGACTTTGCTCAGAAATCCACATTAGGTACTTGAAATATTTGCATTTGGTTAAGTGTGCATCCTTCACATCCCCTGAGCATAATTTGAGAAGCTACCAGGAAAACCAAACTGCAGCATTTCCCACCAAAAAAGCATAGCCTATGCTTTTCCTTATACTACACAAGGTATCCACATACAGTCCATCTTGAAGCCCCATCCATCCAAGGTCTTGGAAAGACTACTTGTTTCTGCACCCAGATGCAACAAATGAGGCTTTAAGAAGCAGCTCAGTCACTTAATTAATCCTAGTGTAGCTCTGGAACAAAGTTAGACAGCCCACTTGGGACTGTGTGACCCATCAAAGCTCTGGGGTACTAAATGGGCAAGTTTTTTCACCAATATTCAGCCCCAGGAAGCAGCCAAAAAGCTTATTGTAAGAAACTGCAAACCCTACAGACCTGGGAAGAAGCTACATGAAACCACTCCCTCATCTGAGTAATATCTGGATATAGTCTCCAGAATGGTTGGCCCACTTAGGTGTCCAGGAGGCAGCTGAGCAGCCCCACTCACCCAACTTTGGTCTTGAGAATTAGAGAGCCCATTCTGAGCAGTTTGTTTCTCATCCCTGATTAATTATGAATATATCCACAGAGCTTCTGCAGGCTCCCTAGCAAGGCCCACCAGTCTGGGCCATCAGCCACATAAAGCTCAGACCATAAGGTACCTGTCTGAGTTACTTTCTCATCCTTTAGACAGAGTACCTGACATCCACACCTCAAGATAGGAGACATTTATTTTAGCTTCCACTTTTTTTTTATTTTAAAGATGAAAGAATGAAAACATCAACAAACATACATTTAGAAAATAGCACAGAAACAATACAAGCAATACAGAGCTTCATGCAAGGTACTAAGAAATTAACAATGGTTGTTGTATTTCATATTGAGATCTTCAAATTGGATACTCAGGTAAACAAATATAGACATGCAAGATTGATCAAACACTTAAACATCAACTGTTCCTGCCAATAGAGCAATAAAGGTCCATAGTGCTACTATGTTAGCTATCCTATGTGTACATATAGACATATTTTCCCCTTCTTTTCTCTTTTCCCTCATCCTAGTTCTTCTTTCCTTTTGAGCAGTTTCCTTTTGTTTCACAATGTCTATTGTACCTCCTAGATTTTATTCAGTTTTTAGATGATTCAATCCAGAGTCAGCTGGCTTCAAGGCAGGAAGAGCCTGGTGAAAGGGTCTCCCGAAGAAAATCTGCTCAGATCTGGGTGGCCAGAGAGAAGATAAAAAGAATGAAAATAGAGGGGGGACATGTGCTCTTGCAGCTCACACTCCACGTGGCCCCTCCAAAAGGCCCCACCTTCTAAGGGCAAGCCAGCTCTAGGTCCCCCGTAATCCAAATCACCTTTGACACTTCAGTGTTTGAGGCACATTTGAACACAACCATAATGTTCTACTCCTGACCCCATGACTCATGTCCATTAAAATATGCAAATATATTTAGTCTAAATCAGAAAGTATTAACTGTTACAGTATTAATGAAACGCCCAAATCTTTTCTGAACCTCAAGTCAAACTCTTATTTGAGAGTCCAGATAATAATCGAAAAGAAAGTTAAACATCCCTGTTACACAATGGAATTCCATAAACATTCTATTCTCTTTTTTAAGTATAAAAGAACCAAAAAAGGAAAATATTAACAAAGACACAAAGTAGCACAAGAACAATACAATCAAAGTTGAATTATAGGCAAAGTAACAGGGAATAAACAATGGTTGTTGTAGTGCATATTGATAACTTCAAAATGTATGCTCAGGAAAACACATATAGACATACAATCTTGATCAAACAATCAATCATCAACTGTTCCTTACCATAAAGTCATATAAGACAATAGTGGAACCATGTTAGCCATCCTGCACATACATACATACATATTTGTCCCTTTCTTCCTTTTCCCCTTCCTCTCATCCCATGTTTTCTTTACTTTTGAGCAGATTCCTTTCATACCTCCTAATTTACATTCCCATTTTCAGGCTCTTATACTAGTGATACAATACATTGCTTGCAAATGTACCTCTGATTTACTTCACTTATGAAGTAATGAGTATAGTGTCTAATTGTGACCATTTGTCTATAAAAGCCTCAAAATTGTCTTTCTTCACAGCTGAGTAATATTCCATTATATAAAAATGCCACCGTTTTCTTTTTTTGTTTGTTTGTTTTATCCAGTCCTCTGTGCATGGACGTTTGGGTTGCTTCCACAATTTAGCTATTACAAATTGCACTGCTATAAACATGGGTGCACATATATCACGGTATTATAATGTTTTCAGATCTTCTGGGAAAATACCCAGAAGGGGAAAAGCTGGGTTGAATGAGACCTCTAGACCTACTTTGCTGAGGAATCTCCAACCTGTTGTCCACAGTGGTTTCACTAGTCTGCATTCCTACCAGCAGTGCAGAAGAGTTCCTATTTCTCCAAAGCCTCGACAGCATTCGTTATTGGATGACTTCTTAATGCTGGCCAAACTTACCGAGGTGAGATGAAATCTCAATATTGTTTTTATTTGCATTTCTTGAATGACTAAAGATATAGAACAATTTCTCATATGTTTATTTGCCATTTGTATTTCTTTATCTGAGAAGTGTGTATTCATCTCAGATACCCATTTGTGGATTGGGTCTTTGAATTTGGACAGGTTTATGTTTTTTAATTCTTTGTATGTTCTAGATAGAAGACCTTTGTCCAAGCGACAGCTAGCTAGGATTTCTTCCCAATTTGTGGGTTTTTGTTTTACTTGGCTAATGATTTCTTTAGATGTGCAAAAACCTTTCGGTAAGATGAGGTCCCAGTTACTGATTCTTTGAAGTGTTTCCCTTGCATTTTGATTTTTGTTCATGAACTCTCTGCCTACTCCTATGTCTTCAAGATTTTTACGTACTTTCTCTTCCAATAGATTTAGAGTTCTATTCTAAAAGGGGAAAATAGTAGGGTAGAAAAGAATCAGACCAAAGCAGACAAAATCCCAGCAGATCAACCATGAAGTCCTGTAATTCCGTGTCCAGCATCTGGAGCTAGTTGTAGTGTGAAGGGAGCTGCACACAGGTAGGGCAGCCCTACCCCTAGGACACTGCTGTGTGCAGCCCTCATGGCTTTTGTCTTGGGCTGGTTTGGTTCACTCCCCGTGGCTTTCCTAGGCAGATTCCATCTCTGTGGCATCTCCAGTGTCCTGGGGTTTCAACATCACTTCTAGCTTTATTCTCACAGTTTGTCATACTGCCCTTTGAAAAACAAATTGCGTGACTCCCCAGTCTTCTTCTGAAATCTGAATGTAAGCCTCCTAGACCCCACAACACTGCCATTCTGCATACCAGTAAACTATATCCTCATTCATGATGCGAAGGTCTGTCCCTAGCTTAAACATTAACCAGGCCTCCTTGGACAATGGCTACAGAGAACTCTCAATGCCTGGAGAGCTGAGAACTAGAAAACAAATCCCTGTATGGCTCTTCTTAAGCAGAGGCACCAGGGACTCTTTTCTCAAATGAAAGTTTTACAGTTCGCAGCCATGTGCCTATGAAGAGCGGAATGCTGCTGGTTCCTGAGGTGCTCTCAAGCTATCATCTCCTTGTTTGGTAATAGGAATCAAACCCGTGAGCTCATGCTTGCCAGGTAATTGCTTATGCTACTGACCTATATCCCAGCCCTGTCCAGATGCAGAGTACTTAGATTCTCTTTTATGGTAATCTCTTCAACAATCACTCTTCTTTGACCTAATTTTGCAAGTACTTTCTTCCTGGTAAAACTACAAGCATTTTATATCTTCATTACCCATGCTCTCTTTGGTTCCAAATTTGGAGGCAGTTTCTGGAGTAACTCCAACCTTTTCAAATTATTTAGTTCTCCTCTTCGCTTCTGTTTTTCAGTATAATTCTGGATAAAAGCGTCCATCAGTACCCATGCCACAGTCTGAATATTGGGCTTATGTGAAATGTCCTCCACTGGATTAATTATTCCACCATTCTTGATCTCAGTCTCCTAAAATGTCCCAGGATTTGGATAAAATGTAGACAAATTTTCTCCCAGGACATAAGACACATGGTCTTTAATCCAGCTGCCAGATGGAGGCCTTGAAGTCTCCTGAGTCTGGTTTTACTCTTTTCATTTCTACTAGCATCTGGTCTTCTGACTTCTGACTTCTGACCTCACATCAGTATGGTTTATTGTATTCTACCTGGCATCTCCAAATTGTTCCCATGAACTGATCTCAAATACCTTTAAACCACAAGGTCAACTAACGTCTCTGAAAAGATTATAGTTCTTTGGTACCAAAATCTGTCTTTGTCACTTTCTTGTCACTGAGACACAGTACCCAACAAACCAAATGTTAAGGTAGAAGAGTTTACTTGGCTCCTGTATTTAGAGAATTTGATCCATAGGTGGCTGGTTCCAAGGCAAATAGGACATGTTAAAGAAGATAAGCAGAAAGGACATGGGGCCACATCTTGGATAATTTTCTCTCATTGTAGAGACAAAATACTTGACACTCAGAATTAAGGAAGGAAAGGTCTGTTTCCCTCACAGTTTGTGGAGGTTTCAGTCCACACTTGGCTGGCTCCAAGGCAGAATGGCACATAGCAGAGGGAAAGAGCCCACAGTTGTAGAAAACAGCAAAAACAACAAAAGCCAAAAGGGAATAATGAGAGAAGCCTCTTCCTGTCCCCTACATTGTATGCAGGTATCTGCCTTAGGCTGAATGCAGCACTCTCACCCGTAGTCCCAGCACTGGACCATGAATCAATCACAAACTCTGGAAACCTGAACCCATGACTGAGTGAGGCTCTGAGGGACACCCAGATGCAAGCTGTAGGAGACCTGGTGGAGGAAAGCTGCTCACCTTGTGCTCACCAGGAGGAAAGTTGTCACCAGGCAGAAGGGAGAGTGGAGGAACTGGTGAGGGACACGAGCCCTTCTAGGCCATGTTCTCAGTGACCCACCTCCAATTATGCCCCATCTTGAACAGTAAGTCTGCTGTAGCAACCAGATGATTGAATCCACTTTCACATCCATAGATATTTTGGTGAATATTTAAATTTAATCACAATAGAACCTCACTTCAAACATCAAGAACACTGCATGGCATTTGACTGAGCCCACCAAGGTAGGCCTAGTTCCATATTTTTCTCAGAAATTAACACGTGTCTACCTGCATTACTGCACCTCATGCACTCTCTGTACCTAGGCCAGCCAATGTCATTCCCATTTTATAACCCTCAGAAGTTGATAGAGTCCCTGCAATCCCAGCTAGAAGCATTTTACAACCACTGGCAAAAGTTTCCTACCTCATAGCTACTTCCAAGCTGGCAGGAAAAATTCACTAATGCCTGTAACCTAGAAAAGTCAGACACCTGCAAGCATTGATAACAGTAATTATAGCAGAAGAAGCTATCTAGACAATAAACTATCATACCTACTCAGAAGAAAATACAATTTGGCCAATTTAACCAATATCCTATGGTAAATCTGCGGGAGAAAATGTTTCAGTGTGAATCTCAATGAGTATAATGATTATAAATAAGAATATGGGAGTGACTTAGAAAACGAAACCAGCAACTACCATATGGTGTAGCTTCGCAATCCTGGGAATCTTATCACAAAAATTGAAATCAGTATGTTAATGAAATATCTGCACTTCTACACTTCCTGAAGCACTATTCACAGAAGCCAATATGCACAGTCAACTGAGGCATCCCTTGACAGACAAGCTTATAAAGAAAATAATATGGATTAGAATATTATTTGGATATAAAAAGAAGAAAATTTTGGCCCTTTCAGCAACATGTTTGGAACTAGAAATCTTTAGATTAAGTAAAATAAGTCAGACGCAAAAAGAAAAATATCACATGTTCTTGTTTGTATGTGGACGTTTAAATTTCATTCCATAGAAATAGTAGCGTGATAGTCACAAAAGATTACAAAGTGCTGACGTTAGGATTGTTAGAGGGAGGTTATACAACAGATACCAAAATACGGTTACACAAGAGGAATAAATTCCAGTGTTCTACAGCAAAGTGAGTTGTTGGTAGTTCACAAAAGTTGTATGTTTTGTAAAGAACTAGAGGGGAAAAGTTTAAATACTCCCACTGAAAACTGTTTAAGGAGATGAAAAATCCTACTCAGCCTGCTCAATCATTGTACGCTTTATACATGTTATGAAGTAATCTGTAACATATAAATATGTACAATTATTGTATATCAATTTTTTAAATGTCAATGTTCTAAAATTAAGAAAATGAATGTTGTATATCACTAAACTTCACTAAGTATGCAGAAAATAGTATGAGGTGGGAAAGATCATTCTTATAGTTATCTATAGTTATGTAGCCGACCACATCAAGACTTAGTGGCATAGGCAAATATGTATGTACTTCAGTCATATGTATGCAATTCCAGAGGGGCTTCAGTAGGGGATCCCTTCAATTCTGAAGTGCCAATTGACACTAAAGCAGCTCAGCTTGGTGAATCAACTTCACTAAGTTTGCTTCAAGCTGGACCAGCATTGCCAGCCGCAAATCTAAATGACTTTTCTAAGTCTCTCTCCTCAAGCTGCTTGTGGGCCCAGGTCAGGATTGGCTAGATTTTGAAGGAGGAGAATTCTACAAGATAGAAAGTGGGAATGGGTACTACTTGCAGAATGAAAACTGTCAAAGCCTTTTTTTTCTGACAAGCACTGTCTGGCAAATCAGTCAGAAAATTCTCTCATATTAAAGAAGAAATCTACCTTTTATTGGAAAAAGTCAAAGAATATGTGGCCATTTTTAGTTGTCCACAATTATTGATAAGGCTAAAAAAAGGCAAATGCATATGGGATAGTCAGTGTGCTGGATTTAAAATAACAATTAATTATAAATCTTTTTTCCTCAAGCTGTCTTACTGCACTGCAATTTTATGTAATAGATACTATTTTTCAAATTTTTGAAAAATAGTATACATGCATCTTTCAGAATAATTGAGTATGGATAAATCCAATAATTATAAGTACTTAGAAGGCAAAATTTATATATAATACATATACAGTTTCTTCCCTATAATGTACTCAATTTTGTTAGTAATAAAATTTAATTCGAAATAGTCAACATAATTATAATTAATCTATTAAATTATAAATTACTTATCACTTTATTAACTATGATGTTTAACATTCATAACTATAAATATTATAGTTAACAGTAGAAAAATGATGCTTTGCTATTATTTCAATTAATTTAGCTCATCTTAGAGTCATATGATTTGTTACCTTTAGTTCTATAAAAATTGTAAAGATTTATTTTTAAATATAATTACTGTCTCATCATCACCCTGGCAAACTGAAAGCTAATCATATAATTGCAATGTAAAGTTTAATTCTAAGTGATTTGTAAAACAAGTTTAACAACTTAGTACACTGTTGTCTATCAAAAATACTATGACATTACTACAACTAATTTAGTCAAAATGAGTTACAAGAAATCATATCACTGAAGTATAAAACTTATGACAATGACTTTTTTTAGAGATCTGGTCCCTATGTTTGCTGAATGTTTTACAAAACCCTGAATGAGTGTTTGTTCTTCTGCTCTACTGCATATTTCACTTTTAATAAGACATATTCAAAATCGAGCTTTAATTCTGTTTCTTTCATGAAGGCTATAGGAGGCAGAAGAGAGCTATTTCCAATCATATGTCCCTTTACCTGGTGTAGACTTAGTATTCCATTTTTGCTGTACAGTGGTAAACTGAAGTGACAATAACTTTAGTTGAATCTGCATTGGTATTGTTGTTAGATTTGAACCCTGTGTAGGCTTTGTAGTTTAGCTCACAAACTTATAGAGCTGTTGGAAGCAAATACTAAGATGCTGAAAGAAACAGGAGACTTTAAGGAGTCATACATTTACAAATACCATTTTCTCTAATCTTAAGACTCTCTCTGCGTGCTTACTGAACTGACATGCTTATTTGAATCACAGATTCATCTTTAAAGTGGAAAACTCAGCAGATTTTGAAGGTACACTTTTCCAGTGAGGAAAAGGCATGACACATTGAGGAATTTGACTTGGCCATCAGCCTTCTGTCTTGGCTACTTTTCGGTCGTTGCTGAGGCAAAACACCTGTTGCCCAGAATTAAGGGAGGAAAGGTTTACTTAGCTCACAGTCTGTGGCGGTTTCAGTCCATATTTGGGTGGCTCCAAGGCAGAGTGGCATTTGGCAGAGGGCAACCAGCTGTGGAGGCAAAAGATAGCAAAAAACAGCCAGAACAAAAGGGAGAGTGGCAAGCAGCCTCTTTCTCCTCTTTCTCTCCCTTACGTATGCAAACTACCCACCTCAGGGTGGGTGTAGCACTCACACCCATTATCTCAGCATTGGACCGTGAATCAGTCATAAACTCTAAAAGCCACCCTATGACTGCATGAGGCTTTTGGGGGACATCCAGACACAAACTATAACACTTTCTTAGAATCAAAGTAAGAAGTGGGATCTAGGTTTCAAGATCTCCATTTTAGGGCAATTATGCTGATCATAGGTTAGTATTTTCTACAAAGCAGTATGTTCCCAATATAATATGTTTATATTATTTTAAATTTTGTTGCATTAACAATTATATAAGAATATTTATTTTGTTTATTACTCATAATACCCTTAAAAAGTGCACCTTCCTAAAGGAAGCACATAATAGGTATTTAGCTTAGATAATAGAAAGAGTATTATATTTCTGTTAAATTCAACATCAGTATATAAATGACACACAATCTTTCCTTGGTACTCGTGAGAATTTGGACCAGGATCTCCATGGATACCAGAATCCAAAGATAATCAACTTGCTATATAAACTGATATATTACTTTCATGTCACCTATCCACATTCCTCATATTCTTTAAATCAGCTCTAAATTAGTTATAATCCCTAGTACATTGTAAATGCTTTCTGAATACTTGGAACACTGCACTGTTTAGGAAATGACAAAAAAATCTATATGTGTTCGGTACAAATATAAGTTTTTTGGGGAACACTTTTGTGTTTGATGAATCTATGAATGAGAAAAACATAGGAAGGGAACTGATGCATAGAGACTGTGTGTGCTAAACACATATTATGTAACACTTCATAGTGTATTCAAGCTACAGTAACAAAATGCCCAAGTCTGGGTAATTTCTAAATAACAAAAGTTATTTTTCACAGCACCAGAAAATGGAAAGAAGAAGAGGAAGATGCTAGCGTGTGATGGAGGGGTTTTCTGTGTCACCACATGGTAGAAGTTGATAAGGCAAAAGGTAGTGAATGCTGCATTCTCACATGGCACAAACTGGAAGACAATGAACTCCCCTTCAAGAGTAATATCCTCAACACAAAAACAGATATAATTCTTTGAAGCTGCTTTAGAAGTTACATAAAAATATGAGATGCGGGGCTGGGGATATAGCTCAGCGGAATAAGCGCCTGCCTAGCAAGCGCAGGGTCCTGAGTTCGATCCCCAGTACCGCAAGAAAAAAAAAAAAATATGAGATGCTTGTGTATCAACATCATTGATTTCAAACCTTAAAGTGCCACCATATATCTTTCAAACCTCATTTAACACTTTTAAAACTGTTTATTAATACAAAAATAAAAACAGAATAAATATTGAATATTATAGTTTTTTTAAAACAAAATGAGAAGGTATGGTTCAAATATTTTTAAATTCTCATATGCTTTAAAACATGATATCTGGGGCTGCGGGTATAGCTTAGTGGGATAAGTGCCTGCCTGGCAAGTGCAAAGTTCTGAGTTTGATCCCCAGTACTGCAAACAAACAGACAAACAACAGCAAAATTAAATCATATCTGTAATCGAATGTTGTTATTGCATAAGTTAAAATGCTGCAATAAGAGTACAAGTTCAAGGTCAAAACTTCTTTCAAGGATAAGAAGTATGAATGATGAAAACTCACAATTTCAAGTTATTTTGACCTTCATAGCATTAAATCCAAATAGACAAGTTTTCCAACTTTGGAGAAACCATGTTATCACTTTTCATTACTGAAATGAGGATGAATATACAGAATAGCAACTACATTAATGCAAGCATTCATGAGAGTTTTTTTAAGAATTAATGAGTTGAAAATTAAAGACTAAACACACATCTTCTTGCTAATAGTTACTTAAGCCACCTTAAAGTTAAAGGACCTGGAAATTACTATAATACTGACACAATAAACAAAATAAGTAATATCATACTTGAGATTTCCAAAATGAAAGAAGGGATCAGAGCATAGTGTCATGCTCCTGTATTCCAGCAGTATAAAAAGCTGTGCTAGGAGGATCACAAGTTTAAACCCAGCCTGGACAATTTATCAACTTACTTAGAATGTATCTCAACGTAAAAACAGCTTAGAATTTAGTTTGGGTGAAGAGCCTGGGTTCAAGTCTCAGTATGACAAAATATCGAGCACAGCATGAGACAAAATGTTTTTGATGCTTTGTTTTTGTTTTTTCTAACGTATAGCATAAAGTGAAACATTATACATTTGATAAAATATGTTTTTCAGATAACATTTTAGAAAAATGTCAATGTACAAATTAGAATGTTTCAAGAAAACAAATCCAGTCAAAACCAAATTACTTTATTCAAGTGGAATATTGCTTAATATAATGACAATAATTGTTTCTATGAATAAATTTGTGGTGGAAAATCTCTAATATCTCTTGCCTCAGAGTGTCAAAAATCGTCGGACCAAACTTAATTGAGGCTATGGCTTTCTTGAGGCTTGTTTTCTGATAATCACTCTAAAATCATTTTCTTTTTTCTTAGTAATTGTTATGCTTCAGACTTAAAATATCTCTCAAACTTCTCACAATGTGATTTGCATTTTTATTTTGTGCCAAGGATCAAACTCAAGATCTTGCACTTGTGAGGCAGGCACGTGTGCTGCTGAGCTACATCCCCCGCCCACTTCTCACAGTATGAAATGGACCCTAGTCCAAAGAGCAAGTCACTGGGACACGACCTAGAAGGATGCTTTCCTATCTTCAGCTTCTATCCCACCTCTTGGAAAAACTTCATGCAGACCAGCACTCAGGTGGTGCGAGGGCTATTGCTGTCAGATTTTAGCAAGATTTATTGAAAGAAATTAAAAGAGAAGTCAAAATGCAGAAACTTGTATAGGTGACAAGCAAGGAACCACCTGTCATATTGGGGCAAAATGTGTTGGGACTCCAGCAGAGGTTAGTATAATAAAAAGAACCCACATCCTTGGTACAGGAACGAAAAGAAAGATCCCTGGGGAGCATCTCAGGAATCAGCAAGTCCCCACCCATCACAAGTTTAATGGTGCAGATGTACAGGGCTTTTATTTGAAAAGAGGGCTCTTGGGTTGTAAGCTTGAGAAGTGATGCCTAGCAAATAAGTTCCCTGGAATTCATTTCCCCAAGCATGGCCTTTCAGGAACTCAAGAGGCCTCTGCAGCTGTAAACTAAAAGGCCCAGTTATGACTTGAGCTGGTAGAACTCCATGGCAAAATACATCTGTTGGTGGTTTTATGAGCATACAGAATACAGGTGTTGAGAGTGCACGAAGGCTTACACTCAGATGTCAAAGGAAGCCTTGGAAGGCCAGGCAGTGTTCTCTTGAGAGGAAAATTCATGAAATGGTGATAGTGAGGCAAAGGTGCAATGGACACCCTGGTCATTTAGACATGTCTGTTATGTGAATTTTCTGACAGATAAAAGTGTAGGCAGCAAGCAGATCCATCCCGAGAGAGGCTATATGCACCGTTACTCTGAAGGCCATGATGTCAAGGCTGTCCAGGCCCTTTGAGACTCATGTCTTGCTACAAACTACTTGGGTGCTGGGCATGGAGCACCAGGACTTAATGCTGTGTTTTGGTTTTGCTTTGGTCTAACTCATTTATGTACTCCTATCCATCCCTCATAGAATGGAAATATGTCGTGCCATTATATATTGGGAGTGTTAACTTTCTTTTTGATATTTTACAGAAGCTCAAACTCAAGAGGGTTTTTTGTGTGGGGGGGTTGGTTTTGGTTTTTGTCTCAGAGACTTTTGTCTTAGACTTTTAAGCAGTGCTGTACCTGTTAGAGTTTGATGACTCCTAGAGAAGAAATAAATGCATATGAAAATGAAATGAACATGAGACTTGTAGATCCCATGGGTGGAAAACCATGGTTTAGACCTAATGTGTCCCCAGAGTCTCCCATATGGAGGTGGTCAGAAGGGGTGGGTCACTGGAGGCATGATCCGGAAGGGTGTTTCCCTGTGCCCAGCTTCTCAGCCTGTCCTTCCCAGCCACTGTGCCATGAGCAGCTTGCCCCAACCATCTCCTTTCACCATGTGCTTTCTGCCCTGGAGCCTAGAAACTGTGCACTGAACTTACTGAAACCGTGAACCAAAGTCCACCTCCCCTCCTCTGCATTGTAGATAAGAATTGTGTATTAGCGATGTCAAAGCTGACTAACACATTAACTAGTGCCAGGTTTTTCTGCTTCCTTCACCTTTCCCTGTCAGGAAATACAGGAGGAAAAGAAACAGAGGTATGAACTCAACAAGACAGGTTTATTTCAGAACAGATCCAAGAGGGACTGTTCTGGGCTTGAGATCAGACCAGATCCTCTCATTTATAGAGTCATGGGGCCACTGCTCGGTGAGAGAGGGCTGCAGCTACCTGCTAGAATGAAGTGTGAGAGAGCAGAGGGGGTAACAGAGCCCAAGGATGAGATCTTACAAAGCACAGGGAGTGGTGGTTGTTACCAATAGCAGTGCTGATGGTGTGGAGTCACTGAGTGCAGCTGGGTTGAGGGAGGGACCTTGGAGTAGTCTCAGGTTGGTTTAGAGTGGTTGTAGTTGCTTTCCTTTACTGTCTACAAATAAATGTATGGCCTGATAGTCAATTATTTATACATTTTTATACACAATTTGGATTAACACACATTTATTTTTATTTATTTATTTATTTATTTATTTGGCGGTACTGGGGATTGAACTCAGGACCCTGCGCTTGCTAGGCAGGTGCTTATTCCACTGAGCTATATCCCCAGCCCCCTTAATGCACATTTAAACATAAATTATAATTTGCAGTTTCAGATTTATTGGTGGCAGTCTACTTAGTAAACCTTAATAATGCTATTTGACTCTAGTTGAAAAGCAGCCAGTCTGGGGAATTATGCAGGAGAAGAGGAGGCAGTTCTTGTGGATGGAACCATTTATTTTTATTTTTTATTTTAAAAGGAGAAAATAATGATACAGGATTTCAAAACAAGATAATAGGAGATTAATGACATTTAATATCATGCATATCGTTATACTCAAAGTAGCCACAAATTGATGCACAAAGTAAGCTCTGTGACGTGGACTGCCTCAGTCCTCAACAGGGAGTCCCAACAAAACAATGTCAAGGCTGACGAAGCAAAACTAAGGAAAGCACCCACCACAGCAGAGAAGCGCCGGGTTCAATGAGACAAAGATTTAAAGACAGATAATGAAGCTATGTGATTGGATTTTAAAATAACATTTCTTTCAACAAATCAATGCTTATGAATAGAGTTGCAGTACAAAATTAAAATAGAACTTTTTAACAATAAAACAGGTCACACAGGCTAAGTAGCAAAATGGAACTTGCTGGAAAGTACACTCATGGGCAGGTGATTTTAACGCAGGATTACTTTCACACAGAGAGGGGGTAGGATAGTATGAAGGAAGGGGAAAGAGATCTGAGGAATTCATAACCTCCAGCATCCAAATTGCAGGAACGCTGGAAGGAAAATACAAAAATACGGAGAAATTAATTACTTATAATTCAGTTTCATCTGAGCATGTCCAAGGAGAGAATTCATTCTATATTTATAACCTAACCACACATTTTGTTTCCCGTGTGGAATTTTTTAAAAACTATGTTATATGAAGCAACACCCTGCTACTAATAAAACAGGAAATATGCTTGAGATACTGAAGAATCCATGAAACCACACTAGCAGATAGTGCTAAAGAAAGCACCTTACTTATGCAAGATATGGCACCTCAGGTCAGTGACAGTCTATTTCTGGACTGGAGACTTCTTCCTTGGTGACCACCTCCTGGAAGCCCTAAGTTCTGGGATGATTATGGTGCTTGAGTAATCAAAATTTTGTAGGATGGAAAAGCTTATATTACACGTGTGAGTTTTTCCATTGCTTAGGGTTGCTTTTGCTATGACTGGCACAAGGCACCCTGAT
The DNA here is from genome assembly GCA_004027595.1 of Dinomys branickii. Lineage (NCBI taxonomy): Eukaryota > Metazoa > Chordata > Mammalia > Rodentia > Dinomyidae > Dinomys > Dinomys branickii. Next base: position 6,550 of record PVLD010025956.1, on the reverse strand, counting down.
GGTTCATCAGTTGCTTCCAATCCTCTCTTAACTTACTGGACCAAAATCTAGCGGCTGTTCTGACAGCAGCACTATCATTTTCTTTCCACATCATAGCCTCTGCCCTCTAGTCCACCACTGTCCTCCCCCTTTCCTGAAAAAGGCTACTTGTTGGTTATCATATGAAACATTGGGTGAAACTGAATTACGTAGTATTAATAAGGTCTCCAATCAAAATTGATATCGCCTGTTACCACAAAATACATCACTCCACAACTTTTATGTCTAGATCTGAGTGTAAAAAGCCTTGAAAAGAGGACTATCAATATGAACACATTTTATTAAGAAAGGTATTCGCGTTTCTTCAAAGTGATTATTCAGAAAAACTGAGTACCGCCTGTCAACTGCTCATCCCAAATGTTGCAAAATGGTTATAAGGCTATTGTGGACCAGGAAACAGGTTTACGTTTGAGAGGCTAAAGAAATCTTATGAAAATTGTCCTTTATGAGCTTCATTTTCTCTTTGGGCTTATAAAAATTGTTAGCTATATTCACAAAAGAAGCATCCTGCTTTGCTCTGGTACCCATCGTTACAGCCAGGCTTAGACAACACCTGCTACTTGGGATATGAATAAAAACATATCATTTTATTCATTTTATGCTTCAGCACTAATATTAACACTTTCTCTTTATACACCTTATCATAGACGTAACACGGTAAAGGGGATGAATGTGCCACATCTCTATTTTTATCTTCATCACTATTAAGAACATTTTAACAGGGACTAAACAGAGATTTTATTGGAAAAATTATTGTGAAAAAGCAAAAAAAAAAAAAAAATCCTTTGCCACAGAGTACTGTAATGTTAGGTGCTACTAAAGCTGGGAAACAGTTACACATGCAGGATGACGCCAGCCTGAGAGCACAGGAGCTCCTCGGAGTAAACAAGGCCTTGTAACTTTTTTAACTGCTTGCTGGGCAGCCAGGCAGAAATTAACCAACCTCTCTGGAGACTATAAAGAAACGCTGTGCTCTCTTTGGGCCGTCCTCCTGCTCATCAGGCAAGAGGTAACTCCACTGGACCGGGCTGTCTCGTGTCTTCGTTTTCTAAACCCCCTCTCCGTTTTTTCCCAGGGACCACTGACTCCCACAGCGTAAGCCTTCCACTACGAGAACATCACTAGCTCTGAGGGCATCTCAAGAATTAGGCAAAAGGAGCTTTTCCTTTCTGGAAAGAAATGAGGAGGACTGCAGAGAAACGAGTGTGATTAAACAGCAGATCAGTCCGCGCTTTGTCCTGCGGTCAGCCTGTCCTCAGGAGGTGTGGTACGGACGGGGCTACGTGGCGACCAAGGGCAGGTATCTAGGGAAGAGAGAAGCTTAACCAACACTAAAGGGTATTGGCTTTGCGTTTGGTCTCAAACTCCATTTTGCTCACTGACCAGTGGGGCCCGGTAGGTCACCTCATTTAAGAACGAAAAAGTAGGAATTGGGAGGTTCCTTGTCTGGTCTTGTCATGGGTAAGCAAGGGGGACATTCATGATTCTTATCTAAGTCACTTGGTGAGGGCGGTGCATTGCAGCAGGATTTTCTTGGGGTACAAAAGGAGTGCAGTGATATGTCATGGCATGGATCATAACCTCGGATCATAGAGCTCTTCACAAGGTACTGAAAATACGTGTCAAAATTTCAAAACCAAATTTATATGTAACTACTTATAGTCACTAAGCTAAATGGGAAGTAGAACAGAGGCTCTTTTCTAAATGAAAGATTTAAACACAGTCTAAGTCTGGCTGTTACCTGTATTTAGTTTAATATGTTTAATATTTTATATAACTATAACTATATTGTGTGTGTGTGTGTGTGTGTGTGTATTGATCGAGTCAGAATAATTGTGAGGTCCATCACCTCAGACATAGATCTTTTTTGTGGGAGAACATCAAAATCTTCTCTACTGGTTACTTTGAAATAGTCAATCAATTTCTGTCAACCATAGTTACCCTACTGTGCTGCATTTATTGTCTGTGCTAAAGGACATACGCATGTACAAAAGAGAAAAAAGAATGTGGTCTGTTGGTATTCAGATATCTGAACACCGTTAAGAATTATAACTCTACTATTATATATATTCTGACAGATTATATATTTATGAGATTTTCAATGCAAAATGCAATATGCATTTTATTTCATTTCAGAATATAGCTAGAATAAGTGGCTCAGGCTTCCTTGTCTCCCTCACAGTACGGGGAAATTTATTTCAGAGTTATGTACTGTAACGATTGATACACTGTGTCAACTTGAGAAATTTAACTAAGTGACTCAGCACAGGGCCAGGGTCCTCCCTTTGTAAACTTCCAGAGCTTGAGCAAGAGGAGGGCGCGGAGATGGTGTGAGCTGCACCCACCCAGGGGGTAGTAGTCTGCTTACAGTATAAGAGAGGAAAGGAGACATGCTTGCCCTCTTTTCTTCTCTTGTTGCTTTTGCTGTCCTCTCACACCTTGAACTCTTGCCTCTGTGCCGTGCTGTCCTGCATTGGAACCAGCTGATTATGAACTGAAAGGTCCACAAACGGTAAGCAAAATAAACCTTTCCTTCCCTAACTTTGGGTGTGAGGTGTTTTGTCTCAGAAACAAGAGAAAAGTAACACATGTATAGATTACGACTCAAAACAATTACAGAATGCGGGTCACAACTGCTTGATAACAACTGTCCCCAAGTAATGTACTGTATCGTTTGAGTTAGCGTTGTCTTCCAGTGCTGATTCTGCAGTTTACAGCCTCAATTTCGTCACTGTATCTCATTTGTACATAATCTTATGCATCAGTAAATTGATCATATCACTTCTATCAAGGTATATAAAAAAAAAGGTATATAAATTCCATTTACTGTAGGTAAATGAAGACACTATAAAAAACAAACAAAAATAAGGGTAAAATACACCTATTATTTTGATTCAAGAAATTCCCTTGTGAATGAATTCTAGTGTAGGTTAAAAAATCAGATCTAAGTAAGAGAATTTGCCCCTTGCCTAGCATAAGGGCTACAATTATGGTTCTATTCACTTCTCAAGCTTTTGTCATCTGCTCATGTACCACATAAAATATTCCTATTCTATCTTTTTTCATAGAATGAAATCCAACGGTATTTCATGCCCATATTTTCTTAAACTTTATGAATTTTTTTCTACTAGCATTAAAATATCTGACAGATAGATGAATCTTCAAAGGCAAATCATTTTCACGTCACACCCCTAGAGTTTCCTCAACTAGTGTAATAATAACTGGTTTGTTATTCCTCTGAGTCCTGAAAATGAGTGTTCATAAATAATTGAGTTTTTCAAACCCATAATAACAAGGACATTTAAAGGTCACATTTACTTACCAAATTCACCTTTTGTGCTGCCATGTAATTTTAATATACACATCCTTCCACGTACTGCACATGACTCCCTGTTGTAGCATTATCTCTAGGGAATGCTGGATTTTTCATAACTCAGCTAACAAGAAATATCCACAGCAACGTTTGAGACTATTAACTGTGTAAGTAAATGCTGTGATTCAATGCTGGGCGATTTTTAACCTTTATGGGGATCTTGGATGTTGGGATTACACTGGTGAATAAAGACTCAGGGAGCAGTGAGGTGAACCTATAATCATTTAGTAGCAATTAACAAGGAAATTTCTGCAGCTCAGTTCTTCCTTTTCTGTCTGTTTTTGTCGGGGAGATTTCATTGTGACAATATAGCACATCTTTTTGGCAACCATGGTATGAGTCTGTTAAAAGTAAATTGTGCAGTAATGCACAGAGGAAATGGGACTATTCAAAAGCATGCAATTATCTGAGGGCCCTATGGAGAACAAAGTGGCACATCTGTTGCAAAGGGGAGAATCAGCAGTTGATGTCTACCTCCATGCAGGGAAAATCAACAGAGTAATACGGGCAGACACTTGGATACAGCATCCACTCTGCACTCGCAGCTCACCTTGTATTCAACCCGGACAAAAGCCACATCTAACAGATGAAAATCTCTGTTAAAATTGTGTGACGTAAATTATTAAATTTACAAGGTAACACCTAATAATAATGGTTGATTTATTTATTAGATTTTCCTAACTAGTCTACCAAAGAGCATATGCATATAAGCATTTAAAAGTAAAACGTAATAAAAGAGAAATGCACCAGAATTAGTTTCCCTAAATTTATTTCTGTATGAAATGATTACATTGGTGACTGATACCTACCAATCAGTCATCTAAGCATAACTATAGGAACTCTGTTTGCAGCATTGTGAATAACAGTGATAGAATAAAAACTTAACACTTATATACTAACTCTAAATATATTTATCTGTTCTATAGCATTACTGAATTTGTACTTCATTCTGTGAAATTCAAGGGTGTAAACATGTAGATACACAAACATAAACAATGGATTTTTTTCCTTGTGCGCGCACAAGGTAGCATTTCTATCTCCAAAATAATAGCATTCACATTTCTTCTCTTTTTGCAAGTGAGTATACCAAGGTTCAAACACATAAGTGAATTTCTATAGTTGCAAGTCTAGAACTACAACACTTTAGGAACAGAAGGTAGATGATTCTAGAGGTATGGCATGAATATTCTGTGCTTCAGGGATTAAAAATCTCAGTTTCAAAAACACCAAACAAGAATTATAAACAGAGTGTTCCTCTGACTTAAACAAGTGCAAAGCTGAAGAGTCCTGGCCTCTCTCTGTAAAGGGACAGCTGTTCCTCGGCTCAAGCTAATTGGCCCTTCAGAGAGAAAGCCTACCAATCCCAGTGCTGATGTTATTTTCTCAAAAGCAACTAGAAATTTCAATTGTAAGGGAACTCCGCATAATTATTATAAAAACAGCAGTCTACAGGCAAGATTCAGCCATGGTCAAATCTTTGTTCGAAGAACCAGGCATTTTATTCATAAAACAGCATTATGTCTCAGCCCAAAATAGAATGAGAGCTATCAAAAGGCAGATAAAGATCAGGAATTTCAAGTGCTTATATTCTTGTTCCACAGGTAGAATGCCAAGACACTTAAATCACAGCTTCAGTTTGGGGTAATCAGTTAAATTCACATAAATAAAAGTTTTCCCCACTCATCTTTGTCCTCCATTTAGTAACGCTACTTAGAGATTACTTTTTAATTGAGAGTCAAGAGTCAGGAGTCAAAACTGGGAAACTGTAGCTGTTCGTGTTTGCTAAGTCGTATGTGACAGTGTAGCTACCAAGGGGTGATTGACGTGGCTCTGTGGTGAAGCTGAATCTCCTAGTGTTATTATCTTTCATTAAATTTTAGAGGGTTTAAAGTGTATTAGAATTAATAAATAAGGTTAAATACAAGTAAAAGCCATTGGAAAAGTGCTAGTTTTATTGTGAAATCCAATGTAGAAAGCAGCTTCTTGGGAGCAGAGAGGATGGGTAGTAACTGGGGGGAATGAGCAGGGGGAACAACATTGAGGAAGAAATTGTTTTTGAGGTGTTTGACTGAGATGTAATCGTTACATTATGCTTTAATGATCAATTTAAGGGAAAAACTAACAAAATCAAATACCTGAAACATAGATCGGAGACTGGAGGATGTGCTCTGAAACCAAATTATGGTTAATATATTTCTGTGCAAGTGAGGGAAAAATATAAACCTCACAAAAGGGCGAAACAAGTGAGCCTGTTGTACCAACACAGTTTCAGCACATGTTCTGCCCCTCACTTCCAAACAGGTGCTGTCCCGAGCGTCACTCTTGCTCGGGACTCTGTGCCAGGCAGGCTGTGTGGCAGTGGGAACATGCATGTGGGTCACACCCCATTTGCATTTTTAGTTTGCAAGAACATATTTCTTGAGAAACAAATAATAAAATATAATTTCCTCATCAAACTGCCAAATAAGAATTGTTCTCTTCTCTCTGCTTCCAAATAGTTGTTTTAGTTTAACTATTTTCCAAGCATACTTTTCTTCAAAATGGAGCTCCTAAAGCCCAGCTTACCTGTAAATTGTGTGTACTACTAAACATAAAGATAATGGTGCAAGGAGTGTATAGGGCTGAACACCTATACCAGGTATAGTTGTTTTGGAAACACACACATCATCACCTACTAGTCATATGACTCTGAACAATTCACTTTACTTCTCTGCTTCACTGAATAAAGGCCATGAAACAGCAGCATGCAGAGTTATTGTGTGCAAAGAAGCATTGTGAACTGGGGCTTGTTCCCTTGTGGGTCTCATTGTACCTGAGTACATTTGGCATCTTCATAAGACCACATCAGGAGGAGCTTATTTTGCCAGGTGTTCAAACACACGCTTGTAACCCCAGCGCTCTGGAAAGTTGAAGGAGGGAAATTAAAACTATGAGCCCAATCTGGGTAATTTAGTGACTTGGCAAGACCTGTCTCAAACTAAAAAGATCAAAAAGGCCTGGGGATGTAATTTAGTGCAGTGTTGCTGGGTTTGATCCCTAGTCCTGAAAAGGAAAAAAAGTAAGAGCAGGAGGAGGACGAGAAAATGATGAAGAAAGGAGGAGGAGGAGGAGGAGGAGGAGGAGGAGGAGGAGGAGGAG
>PVLD010025955.1:0-22917 GCA_004027595.1 Dinomys branickii | reverse complement strand
CCATCCACAAAAGACTGGATTAAAAAATTGTGGCATTTTTATATAATGGAATATTATTCAGCTATAAAGAAAGACAGTTTTGGGGACTTTGTAGGCAAGTGGACAAAACTGGAGTCCATACTCATAAGTGAAATAAATCAGCGATACATGTGCAGGCAACGTATTGTATCACTGGTGTGAGAACCCGAGGGTGGGAATATAAACTAAGAGTCATGAAGGAAATCTGTTCTAAAACAAAGAACAGATGGGATGAAGGAAAGTAGAAAAGAAAAAGACAAAAATGTATGTAGGTATATATGAATATGCATATATGCAGGAGGGCTAACATGGTTCTACTATTGTATTATATCACTTAATACTAAGCAATAGTCGATGACCGGTTATTTGATCAATCTTGTATGTCTGTATGTGTTATCCTGAACACACACTTCGAAGATATCAATATGTAAAGCAGCAACTATTGGTGTTTTGTTGTTGTTGTTGTTGTTGTTGTTTTTGCTGTTGTTGATGTTTGCCTGTTTTGTTTTTTGTCTTTGGATTTTTGGTTTTTGTGTTTTTTCTGTTGTTGAGAGGATTAATTGTCCGACTAATTTTGCATGTCTGTATATGGGCTTATATATTTACACTTCGAAAATATCAATGGATAAAGCAATAACCGCTGTTGAGATCATATCACCTTGTCTATAGATTAGTTGTGATTGTACTATTTTTTATGCTAATTGGTGTCTGTTTGTCAATATGTTTTTGTACTTGTATTTTTTTTAAATAAAAGAAAAATTTACTACAGCACTAAAGTACTCAAATGCTCTGCACTGGCAGTGGAATTTTTATCAACCCCAGACAAAACATTTAAATATATGGTCAATTATTTTTGAGAAGTTGGTCAAGATTTTGCAATTAGGAAAAGTCACATTTTTCACAAAATGATACTGCAAAACTAGACAACAGGCAAAATGAGGTTGGAATTTTGCTAATACTGGGTGGAAAATTTGACTAAAAATGATTAGCTTTTTTGGATATAACAAGTGGAACAGTGAAGAAGGTACAGATAGAGAAGCTGCATTAAATCTAACCTAATCTTTATGAAAGCACTGTTGTCTGTGTCTGCTGTATCTGTATATCAGGGCTGCAGGAATAAGACACTCTTGTGCTCGGATTGTAGTCATGCACACATACACAAGTATCACGGCACACACACATATGAAGTTAGCGAGAGCTGAAAGTACACATTAACTGACTCTTTGTAAGGGATGTTGTTGTAGTTTGGGGTTTTGCAAGGGGAACAATACAATACAGGACACTTAATTATAAGATTATTTTATAATAGTCACTCAAAGAGTCACATACAAAAGCAGTGCAGGAAATCTGTCCACACACTAAAGACCAAAGAATCCAGCTGAGGCCCTGGATCTCACAGCAATCTACTGCATGAGTCCAGCTGAAGACCAGTACATAACAATGCCTCCTATGAGTCCGGCTGGAGGCATAGAGCCCATGACAATGTTTTATGCAGGCCTATTTCATGGACCTGTGCCGGAAGCCCCAAAGGTCAGTGGTGGAAGCTTGAAAGTCTGTGCCAGGGGAATGAAGGACCTGTGCTAGCAGGCTGAAGTATCTACACTGGAGTCAGAAAGTGATGCTCAAAGAAAGAAATAGAGCTCCCCTGAAAATTTCCACAACAATCCTCAGCAACAGTGAGGTCCCAAGCTCCTCCAATCAGGAAAGTTGAGCTCCCATCAGGAAAGTCAATGTGACAAGCTTCTCCAGGAGACAGAGCAGTGCACCACCTTCCTGTCTGGAGCCAGAAAGCAATGCTCAAAGTGGGGACCAGTGTCCCCCAAAGTGAACTGAAGCTATTCTCAGCAACAATGAGGTCCCACCCTCCTCAGAGGATGAGAACAGCTGAGTTCATCACAAAGCCAGCATGACAAGGTCCTCCAGGAAAACCAACAACTCCCTACAGCTTCCCTAACAGCTTCTCTTCTTCTTCTCCAGTTCTGCCTCTTATGCTGCTGGCAGCTACCTTCAGGTGGGCTTTGCATACCCAGCACAACGCTGGTTCAGTTCAGCTGGGTGTTACAAGCTGACCACCAGTTGTCAATCCAGCACAGATGTGTAATTTATATTCTTGCAAGCAATGAACTGATATTTTAGAAATCTATGCTATTGACTATGTCATTACAGATGCCCAGCTTTTCTGTGTATAAAAGTTCAGCAAACAGTACACATAGGAATGCTGATATGATCACAACCTTAAGGTCTGAAAGAGGTCCAATGCCACACAGAAGGAGGTGTAAGAATTGAATAAAAATAAAATGATGAAAAGAAACATGTCTCTCCAGCAGCCCCAGGCAGCACAAGGTTGACCCTGAGTCCTCAGAAAGACGCAAGCTGTAGCAGCAGAGGAGCCAGAGCTGGGCCTCACCATGTGCACATGCACATGCTCTGCCACCGGGTCAGCTCCTCTGGACTCCACCAGGAGCGCTGCCCTCTTCCCTCCTCCTCTCACTCCTGCTTACTTAATCTAGCTGACAGAAGTGCTGCTGCTCTTGTGCCTATGAAAAATGTTACCTGAATGATAAGTGTCAACTATGTCCCCTCCCCTCAGTACCTTCCTTCCTTCCTGGCAGGAAGTGGACAAGTCACTGAGAAGGGTAGAAGGGGCTGGAGATAAGACAAACGCTATGTAGGCAAGTCTGCATAGCCATGTTGGTGCATGTAGAATCACTGCCTTCTCCACCCTGGATTTTATTTACTATCTATTGGTGTAATGAGAAGCAGAGGGACAGATTTGAAGATGACATTAGGGACCATGGGCAGATGGGGATATTGAATTGTGGCAGCTCAGATTGATCTGGGCAATAAATGCAAAATCTGAGCACTCTGAGGGGAGCCATTGCCAGGTAGTAAACTTTTATAGAAAACTGCAGATGAGATGTGCAGACATAAGTGAAGGGGTCCACAAGGGTTTTGAGCTGAAAGATTCACACAGAGAGTACCCACATCTGGAGACAGACAGACAGAGCAGCTTCCCAGGGATCCCCCTGCTGTGCACTGGATCCCACACCCGAGGCTCAGCCCCTTCTCCTACAACTTGTTGGTCTTATATTAGCAATGTGGATGTACTTCGAAATTGTTCTGAAAGTGACCACTTAGAGTCATCAAATGTTCTTCTCTAAGTGGGTGCTGTCTTTGATGATGATTAGAGGGGAAATGTAGCACAATTTGAGAGACGCGGGCCCCTCTGTTAACTGTTCCTCATTACAGAGCTTCCTACTGATTACTGCACGTTCACTGAAGTTGGCCTCAGGAAGTTGCTGCACTCAGCACCTGGGGGCAATCGGGGCCACTAGGGAGAACAGAGCAGAGCTGTGCCCCAGAGATTGAGATGAGCAGAAGGAGCCTTTCCCTGGTGAAGCCAAGACTCGTGACACTGATGTCTTGACAGCAGTGGGAGTTGGCCATGAGCCCTGGGCCTCAGGAAGGATAAACAGGGCCTGGTCATGCTGCTCTGTAGAATCCACCCTGAGCCAGCTGCACAGCCTGCACAGGTGAGTGTTCCTGACTCTGGGACTGTGGCTGCCTTGGCTGTGGAAGGGGAGCTGCTGGAGGCAGGTAGGGAGAGAAGGGTCTAGGGGTCTCCTCTCATGTGGAGAAGCAGGTACCAGGATTCAGGAAGGAGACAGCCCACCATTTACCAAGACTGTGTCTGATGCACTGCCTCCAAGAGTGCTTTGTTATACAGGCGAGGGGAGAATGGAAGGCCTGGGGCCTCAATTTCAACCTGGGTGTAAGGCAGCACTTACTGTCCGCCACAACCCTGATGTGGATTTTGGGGGGCATTTTTTCATTCACAGCAGTTGGGATTTTTGTTTAAAACCATATATTACTTCTGGTGTCTTTAGGCTTTTCAGGATGGGGACTCTTACCTTTCTTATTATTTCACTCATTCCTTTCCTGGACCTAAAATGTGCCCAACACACATTACTGAATCTGGGGGTGGGTGATAGTCGTGGTGAAACCTGGAAATTCCTATGGGTGTTTGCGGAAAATGATTCTTTGGGCCAGGGAGATAGCTTAGCAGCACAATGCCTGCCTGCCGAGTGCAAGATCCTGAGTTCAATTCCTGGTACAAAAAAGAAAAGAAAATGATTCTTTTGTGCTTGCATAGAAGTTACATAAGTGCTATATACTTCAGCTCGTCGAAGTCTCCCAACACAAGCATGGCACACAGCACCATCACTAGCTCATGCATGAGAGGATTTTAGGTCTTTGAAAGGCCAAGAACTGTGTTCATGGTCTGGCAGTGAGGAAGCAGAGACCACAGGGTATCTCCCCACACTGAACAGTTGGCTCATCTCTGCGGCCAGTTAGCAGTTTATGACCATAAGCCTCCCTGATTAATTTACTTGTAAACTAGTCTCAGTATTGAAAGCAGGCCATGTGCTGGTCATTTAGACACCAAACAGAAGGCACTTCTCTTGGGTGTTCTCGCTGCCCAGGGAAAGAAGCAGACACACAAGTGACACAGCCCGATGCTCTCAGGGAAAGTGCAGGAATGAAAACTCCAGGCGGCCTTGTGAGTGCTGGGCAGCCGGGAGCTGGGAGCGGGGAGGGTGTAAAAGACATCATCCTGGACACATTGCGTATATCCTTGAGACAGCTAAGTGCCAGTGCTACGTTTACTGGGGAAGGGAGTTGAGACTTCTTCAGAGATGCCTGAAAAGGAGGAGAGTATGCTAAATGTAGGCGGACAAATTTAATTAACACCGGCGTATGAAGATGGAGCTCGGTCGCTATCCCCGTCTTTGTCTCCATCTCTATCTACCTCTATCTATGTTTCAGAAGAAAATAAGCCAAACAGATTTCTCTTGCAAAGCTCATTTTTAATATGCAGAAGAGAGAAAGCACGGATATGGGGATGCTATTTACAAAGGGGTTTTGCAAATCACAACATGAGACATGAGAGTGCCTTGACATGCAGGGTGAGGCACCGTGATTGTGAAAATCACTAGATTTCACAAATTTCCAGAAACAAAAGAGGTAAGATGTGTCCCTGGGTGGAGTCCAAAGGACCAGTGCCAGAGTTGGAAACTCTCTCTGGCCCCCTGTTGCGGGCCACGCTCTCAGGAGTCAGGGAGAGAAGAATGAGGTGAGAGAAAAACAGCCGCTTCAGTCTGATCTCAGTTAGTTGACACTTGTGAGCACAGCCTTCGCCACAGTTAGTCCTATCCTGACGGTCCTCCCCCACTAAGCACTCTCTGTCACTTTCAGCTACGGGCCACCCCCAGGCTTGGGGAGAACAGTTAGGCAGATGACTTCTTCTGGGAAACTACTCTGCTTGGCTAACTGCAATTCTTGGGAGAAGCTCTGATTTTGTTTACTGAACTCACCACTCAGAGTCACCAGTATTGGTGTGATGGCTTAGCAAACCTCAGCTGGGCTCAAAGAGCCCACTGGCAGAACGTGATTGGTTGGGTATGAGTAGTGGAGAGGAAGGAGGCATGTGAGCCAACACTCAGGACAACAGTGGAGCTGTCAGGTGGTGCTGTCCTTGGTTTAGTTTTTGCCTAAAGAAAATCAGCTTATACACTTAGGACCTGAGGGACACAGGGCAGAATTTCTTGGCGAGCAAAGCATGAGCATGGTGAAGGCATCAGCGTGGAGACTGCATCCGGGGTGTAGTTTCCACTGTGTCCGTGTCAGTGGGGAAGAAGGCCAAAAAAAAAGAACAAAATCAGGTACACACCAGGACAGAACCATGGACATTAACATGTGCCAGAAACTTTTTTTCAGTAGAGTTATCAGACCAAATGCACAGAAAGAAACATGTCATCTTTGGTTATTTGTGTTTCTCCAAAGGTTTGTTGACTGTGGTCTGTGATTCAGAAGATGCTTTGGATGAACCCCATTCAGGGAATAATCTTCCTTTCTCTCACTGGAACTGGAATTTGGGGGAACATCCTCATATTTGTAAGACATTTATATATTTTTGTTTTGATTCCTGAGAAAAAACCTATAGGTTTTATCATCATTCACCTGGCTTTTTCCAATACAGTCATTATTTGTACCACAGGAATCAGAGAAATAGTCCCAGCTTTCTACTTCAGAAACTTCCTAGGTAGTGCTGGTTGTAAAACTGTGGTTTACCTGGGACGTGTGGCCCGGGGCCTCTCCATCTGCACCACCTGCCTCCTCAGCATGGTCCAGGCCATCACCATCAGTCCCAGGGCCATGCTGGGGGGAAAGCTCAAGCCACAGACTGCATGGCAAGTTCTTCCCTATTTCTTCCTCTTTTGGACCTCTAATCTACTGCTGAGCTCCAACTTGCTCCGCTACATCACAGCAGTCAGTGGCATGAACAGATCTGAAATTGGAATGTATGCTGGACCTTGTTACTTACTATCATCCAAACAGACAGTCCGGTGGCTTTTCCTCTCTCTCATGGCTCTTCGAGACATCCTCTTTCAGGGTCTCATGGGCTGGAGCAGCGGACACATGGCCTTCCGCCTGTACAAACATCACAAGCGTGTGCTTTACCTGTACAGTTCCCGGGTGGCAATGAATTCCAGCCCTGAAATCAGAGCTACACTCAGTACTGTCATTCTCATGACCTGTTTCCTTTTCTTTTTTTGGACAGATTTCATTTTTTCCTTCTACATAGGTTCCACTGTGACAAATGAAAACACACTCCTGTACATTAAAATATTTCTAGAACTTGGCTACGCGGTTCTTAGCCCCTTTGTGCTGATGAGCAGGGATGTTCGCGTCACTAAACCCCAGTGAGATCAGTAAGAAGAACGTGTAACGACTTCTACGCCAGTTCCTGCATAAGCTAATGGTCTCTGTGTTAGGACTGATTTGCCCTAATGTTGGAACATTTCGAATGTTGCTTTAATCAACATTTAGTATAATACAAACACTTTTATTTTTATTGTTATTACTTTTTTTTTTAAGAAACCTGTAACTAGGTAATTTAAGGTTGATCAGAAGATCCTAGAAGTTGGAAAGACAGTTTCTCAGGAATCTCCCATTTCACCTACTGGGGAAAGACAGTGCAGGCCTTACCGTTTGGACATCTGTACTCCCGGCCCACCTCAGATCTTTTAATCCGAGGAGAACCTGGGGCAATTCCGTTCCCAACTTTGTGTTCCGTGAGTGGGTCTCAGTGCTCATCACATTAGGGAGGTCACTCGGCACTGAGCATCGGCCTGCTCTGCCCCGACTGGGCTCTCACAGGAAGCATGAAAGGAGAACCGGGATAGGGGCAAGGTGCGGTCTGTCACTTGCTTCCGCTCTGGGGATCCACTGGTGAAGAACTAACTAGCCACTATTTCATGGTCGGGGACTCCCTGTTGGTTTTTTAACTTTGGAGGCTTCGAGAGGCGCTAAGGAAACTGAGGGTCACGACTGTGATGGGAAAGCCCCGAGCTATGCCGGGCTGTGAGAAGCGGGCTCAGGTCCGGTGCCGTCCATCCTCCAAGCCTTCCACTCCCGCCCCGCAGCTCCTCAGCTGATCATCACAGCACAGCCTTCTCTCACCTGTCCTAGTTTCAAGGCTTCAGAGGAACAGCGGGGCCTTTGCTCTTGCTCGGGTGCCAGTGGCCCGGGGTTCCGGGCAAGGGCGGCCAGGGCCCAAGTCGGACCCACAGGGACCCTGTCCTCCAGGCGCTCGGCGCCTGCTCCCGGAACACGGGCGGACGCCTCCTGCGCAGGGCAGGCGTCCCCAGCTCTCTGAGTCCGGGAGCCCCGTCTGCAGCAGGCTTGGAGAGACCGTCCGGGAGGCAGGGGCAGGATGCCCAGCCGCAGCCGCATCTCGGCTCGTCCTCAGGCCCGCGGACCGCGTGGCCCAGGACACGGACAGCGCTGGCGAGGCTGAGTCTGCGCCGAGCAGGCTACGCTGCGGCCCCAGGGCGCGGAGGGGTGCGCTCGCGGTCGTCCGCCCTCCCCGGGCCTGGGAGCCCGAGCAGCCCGGCGTCCGCGTGCTGAAGCGAACTGGCTTTCGGCGCGGCCGCGTGCTCTGCCCAGGCAGGGTCTGGTGCAGGCTCGGGCGGCGCGGGGAGGAGGGATGCTGAGAACCGGTTGCCAGCGCCCGAGCAGTTTGCCTCCGCTCTTACCGGAGGATTCATTTGTATTTTTGAAAATAAAAATGGTGTGCACTTAAGCTTTTCTGCGTGTGGGTTTGTTACACGCGTGCGCGTGACAGGGCTGTGACGCTCGCGGGCCGGTGCGCGGAGCCCCTGCCTGTCACGCCGCCGGCTGGGTACGAGGGAGTCTATGGAGAAAGCACTCGCAAGAAATTCGAAAAGGCGCGAAGGAGCAAAGCTTTCTCGGAGTAGCTGGCGGACAGCCTCTAACCAGCAGCCAGAAAGGAGGTCTGCGCGCATCTGGGTCTCTCCTTCCGTTAAGTATGTTTTAGGGTTTTATAGTAACCATTACCTCATTTGGGGAACCTTACAAGAAGGTCACACAATTCCCACAGTTTACTTTTTTCAGGTCAGACAACCAAATTGTATTTTTATTTATTTGCGGTACTGGGAGATCAAACTCAGGACCTTGTGCTTGCCAGGCAGGCACTTATTCCATGGAGCTATATCCCCAGCCTCAGACAACCAAATTTTAAATGACTATGGCAGTTTAACTTTGAGCCTACTCTTTAATTTGTCCTGTTTTTATTTTGTGACTGCTCTGAGTTGATAACTAAGGTAGTTGGGGTGAACCATAGCTTAAGTGAACTTTAAGTGACGTTTTTAATATGGAGTTAGAAATGGAGTCTGTCTTGCCTTTTTATTCCTTTAAGGGTATACACACATATATATATATTTAAAGGGCATTTTGAGATCCAGTCTGTGCTCGATTTATGTTTCCTTGGACCCTGTTTTTGACCCCCCCGAAAGTAAGGACCGGCTCAGTCATCACCGCTGGCGGCCGCAGTGCTTCCTCTCCTCTGTCCGGTGGGTCGAGCACGTGCCTGTGAGGGCTCCTGAGTCATTTGTACAAAACCAGATGCCTAAACTTACTCTCTTCCTCCTTATCTTGTAAAGAGTGAGCTGCGTTTTCTCATATTCAGTGACACTACTTTCGTCAAGGAGCTCACCTGCCCACACTCTGAGCTCTTTCTGTGTCTTTTCTGCATTGTTTTTGGGCACATATAAAATCCCCACTTTACCAAGTCTGTGTCATGGTGATCCCCTCTCATTGTCTTTTCTTTTAAATCTCTCATATGGGGAAAGGCTGAGTCTCAGGATTGGCTTTGTCTCACCAAAATTTTGGTGGTTCCAAAATTTACATGTGGGGGTCATGAATATAGCATCTTGCTGGTCACACAGGAGATGCAGTGAGGCCACTCGGCTCCCCGAAGGTGAATAGAGTCCACTCAGGGGCTCACACTGGTGTAATTCTGAAGATGACCCCCAGTCCACCAAGAGTCCTTATCTCTTGTAGTCCTTTAAGATGGGCAAAAGCAGAGGAGACCTCCTGAACATGATTTCAAACAGAGTGAGCCCGTTCTGGTACAAGACGCGCTGGGAACTAGGCCATCAGAAACATAGTCACTCTGTCCTGGTCTTTTGGCAGAGCTTGACTAGGGCAGACTTTGAAGTCTGATTTTTGTTTCTACCTGGCCTGAACTCTGTGGCCGTAGATGGTGCGTGGCTTTTATTTTAGCCCTAAGGCTGCAGAAAGGCTCTCAATCACCCATCCCACGAAAGCGGGCCCTTTATCCGGAGCTCCCAGTTCCTGGTGCAGTGTGGGCATGCTCACCGTGTGCTCCCGCCCCGAGTCGCTCAGCCTTCACTGCAGGCCGCGCCCGCTGAGCAGCTCCTCGGGGCCTCCCACCCCTCCCGCTGCCCTGCTGCTGCCCAGGGCCCGTGTGCTTCTGTGTAGGCAGCTTCTCTCCGGTCCGTACCCTGTGAGGCGGGAAGGGTTTTCTCCTCTCTTGATGTCTGCACGCCATGCTGCTTTGTCCTCTTGTGAGTGCCAGGGTCCCTCTCCAACGACAGATCACACTCACAGTGCGAGACTTGGTTCGGTCACCCGCTGACCCTCAGGCTGCGCCCACACTTGGCTTTTGTGTGTAGTGAGTCGGTGAATGTGGGAGCACAGATATCCTGCAGGACCCTGACTGGATTTCCTCCGGAAGAGGCTTCGCTGGCTAATGTGGCCTCTCTGTGGTTTTTTTCCCCTCCCCCCCCCCATTAACTTGCACTCCTCAACCACGTACAAGGGGCTTTCCCCGCTCTCACCCTCACATCCTGCATGTTTTCGTAACAGCCCGCACGGTAGGTGAAGTGCTATCTTGGGTGTGCAGTTCACTTGTGGTGCTGGGAATGGAACTCAGGGCTCAGCATGCTGGACGAGCCCTCTACCACGGAGCCGCACCAGCCCCACTGCAACCTGAGGGTTGGCGCATGTTAGTAGTGCAGAACAGGGAACCCATGTGGTGTGCAGCACAGTGTGCACGGTGTTTGGATTACTCTATCACGGTTACGCTGTCTCCCATCCCTCCACTCTCCTCCTGATACAATGCCCCAGTAGAGGAAGACTGCCTGTCCTCTCTTCTTTGTGATTGTTTTCATTTCTTTTTGTTTTTGAAAAAAAAATTTTATTAGTACTTGTTTTCAGTACATCATGATTTCTTTCATTCCTTGGAGTGGGATTTTTGTACAAAACACATGTTAATTCTTCCCCTGCACTCCCTCCCTCCCTCTCCACCTCCTGGCTTCCTTTCAATTTGCAAAACGATCTCTGTGTTTGCTACTATCTGTCTTTTATTTGTTTTTTAACTTATTTACACTTTAGGGAGATATTATGCATATATGGGCTTCTATGTCTGATTTAATTCATTAAGGTTTCAGTGAACAACACAACTTACTCTTTATAAAATAAGGGGGCTATATGCTGCCCTTAAAAAAATACTGTTTTTATACAAATGACTCAGGAGTCATCATAGGTGTGCTTGACCCATTGGATAGAGAAAAAAACCTTCATGTTAAGGTTTCAGTGCACATCCATTTTCCTGCAAATGAATCAACAGAGAATATTAAAAATTTTCCAAAATTTGTTGGAGAATGTTACAGTTCCACCCATTCGCTGAGTTCCCATGAGCTTTCTCACTGTCCACTTTTTCTAAATTACCTTTTTGGGAATCTATTTAATCACTGGGAAACTAAAATATATCACTACTTCCTATATTCTCCTAGCATAAGTCCCACCTGTAAACCTCACATTGCATACATATGTCCATAGCAGATCAGGCTCCTGATCTCCTAAAAGAAGTGTACAGGCCAAGGCTTAAATAAAAGAGAAAAGTAATATGGGGTTTGGTGATCCAGAAAGATCAGAACTCTTTTGTAGCTAAGACAAAGAGTTCTCTGGACTGCCAGTATTTATTGGAGTTTTAAAAATTTCAGGAATCAAGCAGGGAAATCCAGGGAATAGCTAAGGCAGAAGATGCAAAACTGAGCAAGGCCTTGAGAAGTTAAAAAACAAAAGACAGTCTAGGCAGTAAATCTTGATAATTAAGAGGACTGCCTTATCTCTACGGTTGGCAGTTATTACTCTGGAATTGGTGTGAGAGTCAAACATCCTCAGTTGTGGTCTTATCTTGCCCTCAGAAGTGCCACAGTGCCATAGACCAGAATAGATCTCTACTGTGACTGTTGGCATGGAGAGTTATATATTTCTTTCCAGCTCTGTTCGCAAGTCATCTACATCTGTCACAGAATCATAAGCAATTATAGAAAGCCAATTAATGGCAAAACTCAGCACCATTCTATAGTGGACTCTATTGTGTGTGTGTGTATGTGTGTGTGTGTGTGTGTGTGTGCTCGCGCGCACATGTTCTTTACTTACCATAAAGAGATAGTTTCATTAAAGTAAAAGGAAATCTGAGCATAGATCACTGTGTGAGACTTGTCTCAGAAAAACAAAAGTACTCATGGAAAGCCAGTGTTTTCCTCTGAGACAAGAGCAGCCCCTGTTATTGCATCATTTTTCATGACAATGACAAAGGTGCTGCATTCTCCTCTTGTGCTGTGAACAGTGGGCTTTGGGTGCAGAGATGCCAGTTCCAAGGTTATGGTGTCCTTCCTAAATTCCCATCACTTTCCATGTGCCTCCAGCATCATTTTTCAAAAGTGATCCTTGTCCTTTTCATTTCTCTGCAGTCTCCTGCTTGTCAGAAAGCAAGACAGAGAGGTCTATTGCTATGGGAAAAATTGCATCAACTGTAGCTGGGAGCTCGAGGGAAGAAAGAAAATTTCACTGATGCTAGCAGACTCTAGAAGAGTTATCTCCAAAGTCTGCAGTGAGGTTTACAGAGAATTTCTCATTCTATAGGTTGGTGAAGAGAAGTTACAGGAAGGAGATAAGCTGGGTATCTTGTGGTGAGCACAGCTGTGTGAAGTAAAGGTGTTTTAGATGTTCACAGAAGTTTCAGTTTGATGGCAAATCATATGATGTAGATGAATTCAGTGGCTGAGGACACAATGCCTGCAGCTTTATTGAACCAAGTGGCTGCAGTTAGGTCAGGATTTCTGCTTCACTATCATATATTACTTACTCATCCCATATGATATATCTTCACTTTTCCATTGATTCTCAATCAACTCCACAGCTACTTCTTGCAGGTAGAGAATTGGGCCCTGGGGAGCTGTAGAGTCTGTTCCGGTCTCAGGTTCCAGAACATAGCTCTTGAGCCTTCTGTGTTCATTATGGATCATGTAACATAAGCAAAGAGCTCATGACCAAAGGACAAGAGACCCACAGTCAACCTTCATGTTTGACCTGATGAGAGGCCTTCAGGAAACCAGAACATTTGAAGGCAAATTTAGCAGATCAGTTAATTCCTTTATTAAATAGTGTAGTATACAGGAATAACAGAAAATTAAAATATAGCAACTGTGCAAACTCCACAACCTATGGTGAGGACAATTTTTAAATAATATCTAATTCCCAGAAATTTTTCAGTAGTCTACTGAAGTTTCTGTGATTATCTTATGAACTGACCATAATTTACAAGCAACAAGACTCCAATAAAACCCCTCCCTGTAGTCTTTACTAATATATCTTAGTTTCCTGATATCTATAAAATTCCAGTCACTTTTTAAAATCATATTACATTTATTTCCTAAAGAAATGAAAACATTTGTGCTCTTGAGTTTTACACCTAAATTTTTTCTATTGCTATATGATCACTCAACATGTTGTTTTCCTGCATATTTCCAAACGACCTCTAGTTTTATAGGATTAATGAGATTAACTAGGATTATTTGATTTTAATCAGGTACAAATTTTCCATTAAGAAGTATAAACAGGTTATCCAATAATGACCTGAAAGTCTATGGCATTTTATGAGCTTGTATGCACACATTAAAATCCTGGAATAAGTTTCTCAGCAAGAGAGACTCTAGAAATAAATCATATCCACTGCAGAAAATGATTCAGGAAAATGTTCCTAGACTTCTCATGTTTCCAGCTAGAGACATATGTGGAAAGGTATCCGACATGTATGAAGGAACATGAAGTTCATTCAGGCCACAGGGATTGATCTGGGAGCACTGACCAGAGATGGCCTCAGTATTGTAGCTCTGTGCAGAAATAACTCCATGACTATTGAGTATTTTGTTCAGTAGCCTGCACTGAATGCAGGTGTATACACTGGAGTAAATTATCCAAAGCTACAGAAAATGGAATACTAGAGTTGATCACTCAAGTGAAATCTGCTCATCCAAATATGGAGGGTGTAGAGGACATGGCTTGCACCTTGGATGTGACAGATATCCTCATGAGGCCAGTCCCACAATCCCAGAAGGCTCTTCCCTATTGAATACAATCATTAACTACATGCAGTCATTGGATTCCAAGAAGACATGGAAATACATTCAGATTTTATCTCCATAAACAAGGTAGGAGTGTTTTCATAACTGTCAGTAATCAGCATCGCCTGAGTCACAGAGATGTTGGCACTGATTTTTTATCAGTGTTTGACATCTGTAGAGCTGAGAATTGAGCAGCATCATCTTTGATTTCTGTACAAGAAAATCCCCCAGACCTCGTGAACAGAAAGCTGACTGAATCACTAGATCCTCAGCAAGAGCAAAAGCCAGATCCCCTCCAGGACAGCTACCAAAGCCTACACAGGTAGCCTCGCTGCCAGACCTGTAAGAAAAGCCCTACCGTCATTCACGAGGGTAGGTGCAGTGAGAAAACAAATCCATTCACAGTTTCCCGAGATGAGTCGGCAAGGTGGTAAGGTGATCTGAATGTATCCTGACAAATCTTTCTTTCTATTTTCAGCTTTTATTTGGTGAGGCAGTGTCTCCCTACGTAGTGCAGGCTGGTCTGGTGCACACTATGCAGACCAGGTTGGCCTGGAATGTGTGGGGCTCCTCCTGCTTCAGTCTCCCCAGTGCTGGGGTGACAAGTGTGCCCACCACCCCTGGCCTCCCCCTCTTCTTAGTGCTCAGTAATCTCTCCTTCACAGTTCAAATTTCAGAAATGAAGACTGATCTTCATTCAATGTACAATCAGATTGTTTCGAAGTTCGTGGCAGATAGAGAGACCGATAGCATCATGGGGAAACCGAGCTCCTAACAAATGACGACTGCAGTCTATTTAGACAGAACCTGCTCACTTGGAGCAGACATGAATCCTCAAGCTTAGAGGTCAGAAAATGTAGAAAGTTGTTCAACGAGGTTGTGTTACTATTCATTCTGTCACCAATTTCTCCCTAAATTTATAGATTCTCTTAGATTCCTCCAGTCTTCACTTACATAACAACCCATTAAATAGGTTTCACTGTACTTTGACTCCCATAACTTATGCACTGCTCTTTATTGATTAAAATTACGCACTGTGTCCTTCCGCATGACCACATTAGGACTGTGACATCATCCTATTTCACTTTCTTCTTTCACATAGTCTCTACGTCAGCAGGCCCACTCACCTGGCACCCTGTTGGTGCACTCGCTCTGAAGGTGGGAAAACGGCCTCCTACAACTCCTCCACAACTAAAGACTTATCATTTTGTTATCATTTTACCACAGGAAAATTTTGCCCAGCACAAATCAGCAGTGTCAGTTAGGATTGAGATTCAGGTAAGAGTCTCTGAGAAACAAAACCAGGACCTTGGGGGATGATATTAGGGTGAGCGCCTGGGAGAGCAAAGCAGCCTGGGAGAGCATCGCAGCCCTATGCAGTGATCCAGAGTGAGGGACAGTGAGGGCAGTGGGTGCAGTGTGGGTCGAGTTAAACACGGGGTCCCAGAGCTCAGTGCAGGCAGGAGAGGAGGCCTGGGTCTCCCAGGAGCTTTCTTATCTTCACATGCCCAAGGCTCTTACTAATGGGCTGGAAGCTGTTTGTGGGGAGCACGGCCTCATTGTGGACACAGAACAGCAC
The DNA here is from genome assembly GCA_004027595.1 of Dinomys branickii. Lineage (NCBI taxonomy): Eukaryota > Metazoa > Chordata > Mammalia > Rodentia > Dinomyidae > Dinomys > Dinomys branickii. Next base: position 7,518 of record PVLD010025955.1, on the reverse strand, counting down.
TTCAGATACAGTCACAGTGACCTGGACAAGTGCTGCTCTGGAATTTATCATTTAAAACCTGTATCTCCCGTCTCCCATCAATGGGTTTACTTTCATGATATTTACTTTTTATAAAAAGAACTCTACACCTAGGCAGTTACAATCTGCTTCCTGAGCTTCAGTGATGTTGAGAGATAATTTTCTTACAACATTCATTGATCAAAAATATTTTGAAACTTGCTAAGGCAGTAGTATTCCTCATTTTAACTGGACTTGGAAACATCTTCATTCTTATGACCAACATGTGCTTTATTGGAGGCAGCGGGAAGAATTCTATGCACCTTATTCTCATCTGTTTTGTTTTTACAAATATCAACCTGCTTCTTTCCAAGGGAATTCCAAGAACAATAGCAGCTTTGATGTGAGAAACTTCCTGCGTGACGCATCCTTGTAACTCTGTGCTAGAAATAATGTTTTCATAGAAAGTTAGGTGCATGAGGTCACATCTGTGGGTTTCTCCTCAGGGCCTATGACAAGTTTTATGTATGTGTCTCTCAAATTTGAGCAGGTTCCCTACAATACCATCTCCAGTAAGAGAAGGGAAGATTATTCTGTGGATGACTTTAGTCATCTTCTGACTTCATAGATCAGATTAGAAAAACCTTTCAAAGAACAGAAACAAGCAAAGACCACGTACTTCAGGGCTGGGCTTTTCTTTGGGTAGCATGAATAAAAAGAACCATTTCTGAGGTTTGTTAGGCCCATGAGTTTACAGCAGACCCCTGATCTCAGTTTTTGTTTTTCCACGTCTTTCAGTGATGAGCAGATGGTGATGAGCTCCTTCCACAGCTTTCTGCATCCCTCAGCACAGATCAGTCTGAAGAAGGAACCAAAGCGTCCAGCTTAGATGCTCTGCCTACACCAAACCTATGAGATCCACCATCAGACACCACTACCCAGCTGCACAGAGCATGCAGGCCCCTCAAGGTCTCAAACAGCACACACTCAGTCAACGCCTGCCAGCCACAGCGCGGAAGCCACAGCGCAAAGCACCCTTGAAATTGCCTCACTTACCCGCCTCCCTCTGGTTCCCGCCCCACACCCAGGGCGCCACCTCCTGCACGTGGGTTTCTCTGTTCTGCTCCCAGATGCTCTTTGCCATCATCCTGACACGGGAAGAGAGCTCAGAATGAAGCCCAGCCTCTTCACAGAGCTGTGCTTGGCCAAGGGGAGGGCAGCAGGCTGACCCCTCTTCCCTGCCCTGAGTGGGGATCAGGGCCACACATGACAAGGAGGACAAAGAGCTGAAGGAGAAGAAAAGTCCACCCCTGCCTCAAAGTGGGACTAAGTCTGGAGGAAATTTATTTCCAATTTCCCACACATGTGCGGTCACAATGGGATCACACAGCTCTTCATCTCCATTTCTGCCTACCTCACTTTCCCTCTAAAGCAGAGGAACAGCTCTCACCTCTGGTCCCGATTCTATGGACACCAGAGACATGAGAATGAGTGTCCGGAACAGAAATTTATTTCTTCTTTAAAATGATATATAGTTAAAATTGCAACCTTAGCTTTATTTGTCCTTCCCCGTTTTGGGTCCTCTCCTTATCAAACTTACCTCTGAGTTATGGTCAACTCCTCCATGTAATGTAGCAGTGGCACTTGCTTTGCCACAAAATGTCCCAGATGACCTTTCTCCCACCACCACCCTGCATAGCTAATGGCGCCCTTCACTCACAAATCCATTCAGGGTTTTCTCTCCCTTGCTTTCCCTGAATGCACCATGCTGCTGTCTGCATTCTGTCCTTTCCTGCACTGCACAGTGAGAGCCCCCAACAGCAGCTGGCTTTCTGTCTGCTGTCCAAGTCACCCAGTACAGACTTGCTTTAAATGCTGAATGATAGTTTGTGAGTAAATGGCTAAATGAGGTTTTGGGTTGTAAAACTGCAGAATAGTCACAGAGAAGATCTGAGATGCCAGTTTGAGAGATAATGGGGAGTTCTGTCTTCTTATGAACGTTACAGCTGAGTGGCCTGGGGCTTGTTTTCACACTTCTCCTGCTCCTGTGAATGGCACACACAATGCTTTAATATACTTATAAACTGTGGTTAGTTTTCACTTGCATTTTATTCATTGATCTGTTTATTGTTGCATGTTTTCTGCTATTGCTCTCTTTTCTCTCAGATAACAATGGGAGATCATGGAACAAGAAAAATTTATTTGCTTTCCTGAGGATGTCACACCTTGCTGGAGAATCTACACACTGATAGCTACTCTGGAAATTGTTGGAGAGAGAACTTTACGTGCGTGTTTTAAGAAACCTTCTCAAGCTTCTTGTCTTTGGTATGTAAATATAAAAAATACTCTCTGTGAATCTTCTCAAGTAATGGCTTTCTGTAACAAATGGTGAGTGAGTTTACATATCCCATATAACAATGATATCATCCAATCTAAGAAATTAAAGTCAGTCTCTTTGGATTAGGACCCCTGGCCTCCCCAGTTCAGCCTGCACGACACTGAGCATGCCCCAGGCCACTGACTCCCACTGTTCTCAGCTATACACTATGGATGGCACATGTGCTGTGCAAGTGCATCTTGAGGATTCAGAGCTAAGGGATGTAGAGCTTGGGGAAGTGATGAGCAGGTGTAAGGAATGAGCTGTCACTGTCACTGTGTGTCATCTTCTCTGCTCATTATAAATATAGTGTCTTAGAATTTGTGCTTAGGAAAGGGAATGTCCAGAATGAATGCAATTATCAGAAAGAAGGCAAGAGCAACACAGCGCAAAAGGACAGAAGGACACTAGAAATAAGAAACATAGCTTTAAAATATCCCCATCTATGTAGGGGAAAACACAGGCTGAGGAGAGGTTATGGAAACTAAGAGCTCCCACACATTGAACTGTCAGTGAGGGCCAGAGTCTTCCACTCCTGCCTCTGTTAGAAAACAGCAGCTTCAATCAGCCTGCATCAAACATGCTGCCACACAGAGGTTCCTTTGCAGAGTAGTGAGAAAGAGGCTTCTGGGTGTGGGTTGATAAAGGATAAGCTGTCTTCTCCCTGGTCCCTGGCACCTGCCTCTTCCCCAAGTGACAGGGGCTTTCAGCCTCATCTCTGCCCACTCCTTCCCCTACCCAGCTCCTTGGTAAAGCAGGGAAGCTGCAGTCTTGAGAATCAGGAGTACTCATTTGTGTGGGCTGTGCAGCCAGTTTAAGGTGAAGCTCTGCAGAGCAGCACTGGCCAGGCCCTGTTTATATTTTTGCAGTCCCCAGCCTCTTGGTCAACTCTTACTGTTGTCAAAATGTCTGAATCTCGAGACTTGTGTTCACCAGGGGAACTCCAACTCCATCCCTGAGATATATTGCTGTCTTCTTCCTGCTGCACTGAAATTGAGGATCCAGAAACTTCCTGTTTCAAATTACAGTGAGTGTGCTGTATAGAGTGGAGTTCCTCAATGATGTGCAGATCCTTCTGGTGTTCAGGTTTCAAGAAGCAGGTTATGATCTCCCTTCACCTGCTTCATTGAAGGAACTAACTAATTTGGAATAATTATCTTACAGTCATAGCTGTAACTTTCAGAACATATTCAACTACACTTCACATTGATGATAAAAGCCTGGGTGCTATGATTGAGGCTGTCCTCAGGGAGTAGGGACAAGAGCATTGCTCGGGGACCTGCAGGGATCTGCACTGGGCTGTTTGCTGTGTTGGTTGCTAGCTGTGTGCACAAGAGACAACTCATCCACCTGAGTGAATCTGCAATACTGTGAACCTTTGTACCAGTGTTGCCTGTCAGGCAGGGCCACTGACCTGGGAAGCCCAGCTGTGCCATCCTCATGCAGAGCTAGCTGGGAGGGATGCATGTGGAATGAGCTATCAGAATCACACACCAGTGCGGGGTGCCTAACACCACTCTGAAATTGTCCCTTTCTGATCATTTGCATGTAGACCTCAAGGAGATTCAAAAAGGCAAAGGCAGCTGGTTGTGGACCCACCGCAGGCTGCCTGCACAGTGGCTCAATCACATCTCTCTGCTCTCCAGCCAGCCCTTCCCTCCTGAGTGGCTTATCATTACCATGATGGATAGGAACATGCTGAATGATTGGATGTCCCTGAGCCTCCCCTGTAGGTGACATTAGTTTGCTAGGCAGCACAGCAGCCTCTAAAACCCACTCCATAGTTTCCCTGTTTAGTCATAAAGAGATTAATATTTATTTCTCTTAGGGAAATTTTCCTGGTACCCCTGTGAACACATACAAGCTTGGGAAAAGATGGTATAGTTTGAGTAGTAAAGGTATGTGGAGAGTAGGGCAGGATGAGACACATGACAGGGAGCTTTCTCAGGATGTGAGCCAGGGCTGTTCAGGCCTTCATCCATGACGTGTTTTCCCTAAGGGGAGCACATAGCTTCTTACTGTTTCCTGCTAACACCCTATAGAATGTGCCTCTTTGTGTGTGTGTGTATTCATACTGTGGAAGCCAAGGTGCTGGAACATTGGGTGGCACCATGTTGTCTGCAAACACAGCAATCACTGATCTCTCTTGTCCTAAGACTAAACCCCCCAGAACAAAAGAAGAGGTTCCTAAAAGCTCTGCCATGCTCTCAACTCAATAGAAAATCACAGGTTACCCACTGGGTGCCATGATGCTGGTCCCATTGTTTTGTTTACGGACCCATCTGGATCACTGAACACTATGCCCCCTTCCATTTTATTCTCTCTAGGTAAGTTCCTTCCCATTTTCTCTTTGTTCTCAATAAAAGCTTTCTCTAGAGGTTGGTGTTGTTGCCTGAGCTTTAAGTTCTATTATCACTGAGTCAAGCTCCCGCCAGGCATCATCAGGTAGCTAAGAAGCCCTGCACTTCACAGTCAGGGCTAAGAAAATAAAAGAAAGGAGATCCTGACATGCAAAGCTTTGAGCTGCTAACATCAAGAGAGTGGCACTTTTCCCATCGTGGTTTACATCACCACTAAAAGCAAGATCCCTCAGCTGTTGGTGAGGGGGCATCACCTGGCTGCGGGTTTTCAGCCCATGCTGACCTCCGGAATCACCAGGCCCTTCCTCCCCGGGCTGCACCCAGTGCTCCCATCTCAGGGCTCCTGGTCCTCCTCACTTTATAGATCTCAGAGGATCTTTTCACCCTACACAGATTCTGAGTTCATTTCATATCACTGCTTAACAGAAACTTCTTTTGAGATTTGTGTGTGTGTGTGTGTGTGTGTGTGTAAAGGACCATGTGCGATGCTGGTGAAAGTTCATAGGATGAGGTGCATAGAGTTCATTTTGAAGAACAAGCCATGCATCTGTTGCTGCAGTCCTGGAGGAATCCAAACACCTCCAATGCCGCTTTCCTCCCACCCTGTGCTCGATTTGAACCAAGAAGTATGGTGTGAGGCAGCCCTCTTCAGCATAAGATCTTAATGCTTGCTAGTTGTCAAGGCTTCTTTGATGGAAGGAGCATCATCAAGATTGTGCAGCACAAAAACACCTTCTCCATCTGCGCCTGCCACTGACCAGCCCTGCCTCAACCACCCACTCCCCGCTTTTAAGCAAAGGTAGCTTTTACACTCTGTGCAGCCCAGTTCAGCAACTGAGATTTGCAGAGCAGCACCAGACAAACTCTATTCTTTCTGAGTCCCAGGGCTCCTGGCCAACATTCAGTGCTGTCATGATGTCAGTGCTATGAGTTCTGGCTTAAGCAAGGAAAAGGGCTCCATTTCTGCAACTCCATTCACAGGGCCTCATCTGCTTCACAACAAAGAAACTTTGTGAAAATTTTCAAAATACACTCTTGTTAGTGTGGCCTACTCCTGGCTCCTCTGTGCAGACTGAACTGACTGGAGAAGCAGAATCAGGCAAGCTGTGACCTGCTGATGGCACGGTTCCCAGCTGAATGCTGCTGAGAGCCAGGTATTTCCCATCTATTTCCTGGGGGCAGAGCAGGTAATGCACAACACGGCCCCCATTATAGTCTGAGTCTCCACCCTCCATGTGCCTGGTGGAGACAGGAGAACCACACTCAGAAGGACTGCAAACTGCTCTCACCTGGGTTCATACCTGGGCCCTCTTTGAGCATGCCCAACGCTGAGTCGGGTTTGGGTATAACACTCCACGAGCTACTGAGACCATGGTTCAGGTCTGGGCTTCACTTGTGCCCTGACCTCCAGGTGGTCGCACACAGAGGCAGTCTATGATCGCTGTTGGTGTGGCCCATGTCTGGATCCTATGCATGTCCTGAACTGACTGGAGACACATAATCAGGTGGTTCAAAAACTGTTGACCCTGCAGTTCATGTCTGGGTTTTGCCTGTATCCTGAACTGCCTGGGGTCACAGGACCATTACTCTGGGATTGCGCCACCAGTGCAACCAGATTCTGGGTAATACACATACCCTGAACTGCAAGGGGTCACTGGAACAAACCATCTGCCATCAACTGACATCACAGTTCTTGTCTGAGACCTGTGACAACTAGATATGCTTCACTAGCTACTGGAAAAACCCAGCCTAAGCAGGACATCTCAGCAGACACTGAGGGGTAGGCCTGGCCACCAGGAGAACTAAGGCCACTAGTGACCTTTGCTGAACTGCCAGAAAAGAGGGAGACTAAGCGTTCTGCCTCCAGCATCAAACATGACAAAGTGAAGGGCTAAAACACAATCTCAGAACTCCACCACACTCAGAACAAGTCCAGGAGACACCAACATAGGAGAACTTGGTAAACAAACACCTGAAATTGATTAAATAATTGCAGCAGAAGTAAAGAAACAACTCCATGAGGCCATAGAAGAGATCAGATCAGACATAATCTCTCAGGCAAAACATGAAATGACAATAATAATGAAAGAAATGCTCCGCACATCTAGAGAAGAAACAGATAAAAAATACATGAACATAAGCAACAGATGGAAAAGTTGCATGAGCAATATAGGTATGACTTAGAACACATAAAACAGACTCAAAGAGATTTCCAGGAAATCAAAGCTTCTAAGCAAAGCTTGCAAAACCACTTGAATGGAGCTGAAGAATTTCAGATCTTGAAGACAGCATGGCAACTAGTGATCATGAAAGAAAAGATCTCTTAAAGTTAAGAAAGATGAGGCAAAGAGAAATAATGTCAGACCAATAGGAGTCAATGAAATAGCAAGGGGCAACACAAATGACATAAAAAGTATATTTGCAGAAATAATAGCAGAAAATTTCCCAAACATGTAAACAGAATCTGAGATACCGTTAATGAGGCATATAGAAATCCTACTAGTCATAACCATAATAAAACTACACTCAGACATATAATAATCAAGATTCCATTTCTCCAGCAAAAGAACAGAATATTAAAAGCTTCTATTACACTGCTGGTGGGAATGCAGACTGGTGCAACCACTGTGGAGAGCCGTTTGGAGATTTCTCCGCAAATTAGCTCTAGAGGTTCCATTTAAACCAGCTATTCCTCTTCTGGGTATTTTCCCAGAAGATCTAAAAACATCATATCACTCTGATATATGTGCACCCATGTTTATAGCAGCACAATTTGTAATAGCT
>PVLD010025954.1:0-22918 GCA_004027595.1 Dinomys branickii | reverse complement strand
GTGAAGATAACTATGTAATACAACATCCAGTTCTAATTCCCTACTATATTCTGTATAACTTTGTATTTTCTGTATTGTTTATGGCTTTTCTGGTTCATATGTCTTCATTCTTTTGTCTTTAAAATAAAATTTAAAAAAAAAAAGGGGAAAAAAAAAAGACCAAAGTATTGACAACAATTTTTTTAAAATGCTAGAGCAACAGCCCTGCAAAGCCCCAGGCCCAGAATCCGAGCCAGAAGAGCAAGTGACCCAGTGACTCTTCCCTTACAGCCTCTGGATGGTGTCTGCAGCTGAGAGAGGCTGGCTTGCGCCTGCTGACCACCCGTCTGGGGAGATGCAAGTAGGCCCCACCTGAGTCCCTGCTGAGCCTGCTGGGGGTGGCAAGGCCCAGCGTCATGAAGAATGCCAAGGGTGCTCTAACTGAGGCTCCAGCCACCAAAAAGGGACCAAGACGTGGAGACAACCTAATGTCCATCTGCGGCTGAGTTGATAAAGAAAAAGAGAGCTCTCCATGGGTGTGTAGCATTATTCAGTCAGCAAAAGACATTTTGACATTTGCTACAACGTGGAAAGAGCTCAGAAACATGACACTAGCCAGGTTTGGGGGCGCACACCTATAATCCCAGCACTCAGGAGGCTAATGCAGGAGGAGCACTGTGAATCTGAGGCCAGCCTGGGCTACATAGTGAGTTCAAGGCCGACCTGAACTACTTAACAAAACCCTGCCTCAAGAAACAAAATAGAAAAGGGCTAACAAAGGAAAGAGAAGTGTAATGTTTAGGGCCCAGGGATGTAGCTCAGTGGCACAGCACCTGCCTACCAAGAGCAAGGTCATGAGTTTAATTCCTGGTACCAGAAAAAGAAAGAAAGAAAGAAATATAATGCTAAGAGAAATAAACCAGTCAGAGATAGGCAGATGCTGTGTGAGTTCATTTGTATGAGGTATGTGGAACAGGCAAAGCCATAGAGAGAGACAGTTGAGCAGAAGTCCACAGGGGGTGGGGGTGGGGACACGAGTCATTGCTTACTGGGAAGAGGTTTCATTGGGATGATACAAAAGTTTGGGGTGTGGATGGTGGTGCTGGTGCACAGCATCGTGAGCACATTTTCTATCACTGATTTGCATACTTACGATGGTCCAGATGGTTAATGTTATGTACATTGTACCACAATAAAAGAAGTATTGCAGAGAGAAGGGGGCACTGAGGAAGCAATAATCCATTGTATCTGGGGAAGGAAGAAGACCTGCGGAACTGGCGACGGGAGGTGGGTTGCAGGCAAGTGAGGGAGAGCCCTCTGAGGCCAACCTGTAGCCCCTCCTGCACTGCTCCATCCCCAGTGCGTGCAGCGTGTGAGGCCCATCTCTACTCAGTCCTCTGCTCTTCCAGAGCTCTGTGGCTCCTCCCTCTGCCTACCACCTCCTCCAGACTCCCAATTCTAGAACATTCTAAGTCTAGAACCCAGCTACACTTCCATCCAGGCTGAGCTCCACACAGCACTGCAGTACCTGGGGCAACTGCAGTCCCAGTCTTACAGCCACTCTTCCTCTGGAAAGTGCTTCACTCTCCTCCCACCCACCGACTCCCATAGCTTTCAGTACCTGGAAACCCAGCACCACTGTCCCTGACACCTCACGAGCAAACTTTCTTCCTCTCATCTCTCTAGTTCTCCAGTTTTCCCAGGTGAAGGATCTGGAAGGCCCAGTGAGTGAGAACACACCCTCCTGGGGCAAGCTCAGTGTCCCAAGCTAGATCCCTCAACAGCAAGCAGCACCACTGATTTACTTAACCCCTCTGGCCTCAATTCTCCAGCTGCAGAATGGGATAGTAATAGCCCTCATTGCACAGGACTCCACGAACAGTGTTTGGCATGTCTGTACTTGACAGATGGTAATTATTAGTATAACAATTACTTATAGCTTTGGTGTTAAATTTAATTTTTAAAAATATTTGTATGTTAGCTCAGGCATTTTTAAGTGTCTTATTTAACAGAAAAACTAAACCCTATATCTCTTACCTTTCTCTATTTTCCCAACAGCCCCCTCTCACATGCACACTTCTCTACTCGGAATCTTCTCTGTGCTTAGAAATCAGTGCCTCATCCAGACCTGTGCAGTGCTGCAGGAGAGGACAGGCTTTCATGCCCTGAGCCTCTGTACAGCATCAACAGGACAGTGCCTTCACCGGGCATTCTCCATTGGTGACCATGGACTGACCATGCCCGGCCCCCCCGGGGCGCCCTTGGCTGTCTGTGTATGTGAAGGCCTGCATGGTTCTGCACCTGCCAGAGACAGAGCTGGATGCAAGGCTGGCAGCATGGTGCCAGGGCCATGTGCGGGACAATCATCCATGCTGGGCGCAGCAGCACACTCTGGCACGTGGATGTCAATCTCAGGCTGCTGCTCTCTCCAGCGGCCCAGTGGGACACTTGCCTTTTTCACTCCAGCCTTGACAGCAGGCAAGGATTTAATGATTGGAAAGCACTTTCAGAAGCACAGCGCTCCATAATTGCCAGCTCATAATCCCAAATCGTTCTCGGCATGGCCGAGGGTGGTGGAGTGTCTGCTCTTGGAGTCTTGCTTACTTAGTGTGCCTCCCACACCGAAACCAGGCCCGGCAGACCAAAGCGGGATTCCAGCTGACGAGTTCCCACTTGAGGCCTGCCGAGCATGCTGCAGAGCACGGCCTCTGAAACAGGGAACCAAGAAAAGGCGAGACTAATAAAAGTACCAGTCCTTCCACACCGAGTGACCTCAGGATCCCTGAGGACCACGACCCTAGCAAACTATACAGAGGTCACCAAAAATGCATACACACTTCAACAGTTTGCCATACAAATAAATCTCTGAAATCTATGACCACCACTTTGAGCACCTCTTGTAACTGTAGAGGTCATAGGTAATTTGTATTAATCTTATGGTGTCTCAATAAACTCAGTATTAAAATATTTATACAAGTTTTTCTTTTCCTTATGTACACAGTTTTTGGCAGACTCTATATTTTTATAAACTCCCCCTTAGACGACTCAGTCTGGATACCGATGGTTAGAGGTAAGTAGGGTAGACTTCAGGTGGGGTAGACCTGGGTTTTTGTTTTTTTTTTTTTTTTTTTTTGCGGTACTGGGGATCGAACTCAGGACCCTGCGCTTGCTAGGCAAGCACTTATTCCACTGAGCTACATCCCCAGCCCTGAGACCTGGGTTTAAATCTCAGCTCTGGTATCTATTGCCTAAGAACTTCAGCACATCACTTCGATCCACAAGATATTAAACAGTGTTCCCTGGGAAAACGTATCTGTAAAGATTTCACAGGCAAATAAGTTTGAGAGGTGCTACCCTCTCTATTGCCTCTGAGATAATGCACCTAAGTATAGTAAAGGATTGAAAATCCCCTAGCAGGACTCTGCTTGACGCAGCACTTCCCCTAACTGTCCAGAAAAGGAAGCTGCTTTCTATCACTGAGGCCAGAAGCATCTCACAGACTTACTGTCTCGTGGGACACAGCTCATGAAATTCCTTCCTGGGAGAAGGGAAGCCTAGGAAGTGATGGATGGCATCATGTGCTAAGGAGTCCTGGGGCAGTTCCGGCAGGAAGGAAGCCCTGGACAGGCAAGGCCGGCTCTGAGGCCCCATTCCTCACACACTGCACCTCTGGGACGGCTGGTTCAGTTCCACAGCTCTGGACATGCCACCATAACGAGGTCACCTTCCTGATTCGGGTTATTTCCCTGAGAGGCAAGACAGATCCATTTTTAACAGGTCTTCGTTTCAGCAGAAAATGCCCTCCTGTCTTTGAGTGGGGTGGGGGCCAGCCCGGAAGGGAAGCTTTGTTCCTCTGACCAGTGCTGACAGTTTAATTAAACCCAGCTTGAGACAGGGTCACAGGGGTCAGGCATTCTTCATCAAGGCTCCAGCAGAATCTCACAGCCACCATGCCTCTCCAACCACCAGGGCCCTGTTAATGAGTTATCGCGCTCCTTACAGAAGGGGTATAAGTAAGGGGAAATAAATGCCCCGGGCTGCCCTTAATCACCCACCCCCACCCCTTCCAGGCTCAGCAGAGATGCAAAAGGTCGATCTTGTCAAGACGCATATTGGTTTCTAGGTGAAAAGGAAACCCAGAGGAACTGAGTTTTCACAAGCAGCTCTGGATGAGAAAGGGATACAGCCAGCCAGAGGAATCAGAGGGGCGGTCAGAGGCTTGGGGCTAGAAGCTGACACTCACCTGCCCTCACCTAAACATGGGAGGAGACAGGGGACTGTTGCTTAAGGGAAGCAGTCGCCTTTCACATGTGAACCTCTAACTCCAACCTCAGCTCCTGCATGTGTTCGTGGAACAGGGATTGGCTGGCAGGCGATGGAGCTGACCCCAAACCCATGTCACCTGCCCCCGCCCATGCCCACGTGGGTCCCGTGGAGCGCTGATGAGAGACCGTTACCTCGGGAGAGGCAGGCCACACTTGTCTGCTTACACAGCTATCACTCCAGCACTCTCAGCACCTGGTACTCAGCCTCCCTGTTGAAGGCCCTCAAGCACTGCTGGATGAGTGGGTCAGTGGGTAGCAGACAGATGGAGACGGAGGTGGGGGGAGGGCCGAGAGTCTGCGTGGCCCTGCAGAGCTGCGCTGGTGGTGCTGAGTGGCAGGGCTGGCTGCGTAGCTGCATGGGGGAGATGCAGATGGGCAGATAGGTGCAAGGGAGCTGGATGGGAGGGAGGGTGGGAAGGGAGGCGTGAAAGCACGAGTACAAGCGGGGAGAGGGGTGAGAAGATTGGCTGATGGCTTGGTAGATGGACAAGCTGGAGGCGGGGTAGGTGCATGTAGGGCTGTTAGGTGCAGGAGGTGGAATGGATACGGGGCTGAGGGTGGATTACCGAGGGAGTGGATGGCTGACATGTAAGGAGGAACTTCAGCGACAGACAGACCAGGTCCAAATTGGCTTGGCTCCAGGGACAACTCACAGACTGTCTGAGCTTGCATGTTTTCATCTATAAAACTGAGGAAATGCTTACCTCACAGAGATGTTCTGCTGATGACATCAGATAACACTGTGAAGTGCGCGGCATGAGCCTGGCACAGAATAACCCTCCCTTCAATTCGACCACCCGTTAACATAATGGCTACGGTTCCTGAAACACTCATACCTGCCCAGGGCAGTGGAAGCATGAAAGGCTGTCGTGGGCAGACTCACTTCAGCAGGGGCTGATGTTAGCCATGGAGAAGTGGGCACTGTTTTAGAGGGGAAGGGTGCTGACAAGAAATCCATCCCAGCTTCAGTGGAAGCAGAGGCTTCACCTGCAATTTCAGGGTACCAAGGAACACTTCCGGGTAATGTCACCCAAAGCCTCCCCTTGCTTCTCAGGAAAATATTCAAGACTGTTAAAAGCAGATTTGGGCCTAAGGAGCCTTTCTGTTCACCAACAGACCACAGCCTCCTTTTGCACCTCTATAGACCACAAACAAAAGCCCAGAACCTGTGGGAAGAGGGCCCTGCTGTGCCAGAGGCTGACTGAGTTCAGAGGTCAGGCAGGGTGAGGCTGGATCTACACAGGAGGAAGCCAACACTGAGACAGGGCAAATGCTCAAGTGCAAGGTCACCTTGGGGCTGAGTGTCCAGCACAGCAATGCCAGCATGGGCTCACCTGACAGCTTGGAGCACCTGCACACATCACGACATTTGCACAGGAACATGAAAGTAGGGGGCACTTCTCTTTAACCCTTCTCGCATCAGTCCTGTGAGATAGATGTCACCATCTTTGTCTCCTAGAGGAGCAACCAGGACTAAAGGGCTAAAGAGAGCCCTGCGACACCATATCACTACCATCAGACTCAACTTGGACCACAGAGGCTTTTCAACCCTCATGAAAACTGGCGGTTTCCTGCCATAAAAATAATACACACTTCTTAGAGAATACCTTGGAAACAAAAAAAGAAAAAAGCCTCCCCAGACAATCCCTGCCGGCCCAGTCATTTTTCCACGCATTATTTAGACTGATTTACTCAGTGATCATGTTGTCAATACAGCAATGTACCTTGGCTTTGATATCACAAACATTTATCTGCATTATTGGACATTTCTCATAAAGGCCATTTTTGAAGACTACATAAATATTCCATCAAGGCGATATACCCTAATTTACTTAACCACTCCCCCATTAATGCTGGACCTTTAGGTTTCTTCCATTTTTTCTTTAATATTCTAAATAGGGCTGCAATGAACATGTTTATGCTCAGGCTTTATCATTTATTTAGGGTACATCCCCAAAGGTAAGATTTCTAGATCCAAGTTTAAGCAATTTTCAGGCTCTTCATGTACCCTTAGAGACCTAGTATCTAGTTCTAACCCTATCATTAAATTGCTGTGTGGTCCAAAGCGAATCACCTCTCTGGGCCACTGATCCTGTATTTGGAAGGAATGAACGGAGTAACCCAACACAAGGGAAAACCAACAAAGCATAATCAGAGGAAGGATTTTAACTTCTGGATGCTACACTAACAGCACCAGTGGAAATGCGGACCACACCCCCTACATACACTGCCCACACCTTCCTCAGCACATTTGGTCTCTCTCAAGCCATTATCATGCCAATTTAGCATATCCTTGGCATGAAAGTCTGTAATTTGCTCCAGATAGAAAGGATTAGCAACAGAGGCCTCCAACTCAGAGAGGAGGTCACAGGTGAGAGTGGAGAAACACCACGCACTGCCTCCCCACCTTACCCCCCACTCCCTAAGGAAATCCGTCCAACTTCTACCTTCCGGAAAGGCAAGAGGTCCACAGTATCACTGCCCAGCTCATGCGCCAGGGGCAATCACCAGACCTAAGACAGCCAATTCCTTCAGATTCCTTCTCCCAAAAAATTGGAGTTGGAATACAAGACACTGTGGGGATCTGAGCTCCACAGTCACAGGAAGCAGGAGCAGGCAGTCAGCACCATGGCTAACCCAAGTGGTGGTGGAACCAAGATGCTGACAATAAGCCCGGGACGCTGCTTGGAGAGAGGAACAGGACGATGAGGTGAGTGTTTAAAACTAGAACCAACCTTACATCTCACTTCCTGTCTTGGGGAGTCCGGGAGCCTACTGGCTGTGTCCTTACAGTGCTACAGCCCACCTTTACCCCCACAGCCTTTGAGGTTTCTGTTTCTGGAATCAAGTGTCCCCTAGTGAACTGGAGACTTAACAGAAATGTTTTGTCAGTACAATGGATTTGGGGGGAGGAGCAGGCAAATAAATTGTTTTTCAGGGAGGGCGATAGTACTGAGGATTGAACTCAGAGCCTTGAGCGCGCTAGCCAAGTGCTCTGCCATGGAGCCACATCCCCAGCTGTTTGTTTTATTTGTAGACAGAGTCCTACTAAGTTGCCCAGACTGGCCTTAAACATGTCCACCTTGGCTTCCTGAGTAGCTTGGATTATAGGTATCATCACCAGGCCTAGCTAGCAAACAAATCTTTAAATGCTCACTCCTATAACCACCTCCAAATTGAAAAATTTAATGAGCCCCAAACCCAGAGGCAAAGTAAGGCTTGTTCCATCATTTCCTGCAGAAGGTACCCTTTTCAAGATGGGCTAAAGTGCAGGACACCAGGATACACTGGCCTCAGCTGTGAACTCAAATCCTGGACTGACACAGGCAGGGGTGTGCTGCCTGCGGGTCTTCCCCAGAGGCCTCTTGAGAGGCACACTTTACTTACAGAGGAAATTAGAAAATGCCATGAGGCTGGGATGTAGCTCCATGGTACAGCACGTGCTCAGCATGTAAGAGGCCCTGGGTTCAGTCTCCCAGTATCAAAATGAGAAGCTCAAGAGGAGAACTAAAGAAATCATCTCGCTTCACACCGGACCACCGTGTCCCCGCATAAGAAATGTCTACTTCCAAGACTGAGCCCTGCGTAGTAGGAAAAGCTCTGGCTTAGGAGCCGGGGAATATTCCCCAAGGACAGCCATTGTGCCTCCTGGCTCCCACCCGGGGGAGTGCGAAGAGCAGGTGCCACCCAGCCTCCTATCCTCTCTAGTGGCTCCTCGCTCCTCCAAGCACAGGGTTAAAAGTCAAAAGGTGCTTCACACCGACTATGAGGAAGTTACTTCATTCTCCCAGTCTGTCTCAACAGCAGTAAAGCTAGGAGCCACTGCCCGGCCCCCAGCTCACAGACATTAGGCTAGACAGTGAGCACTGGGGCACCAAGAGCTGTTCACTACCCAGGGACACGGCAGCATCCACTGCAGGCCACCTGCAGACTGGGGGCACAGCTAACAGTGTACAAGAAAAGCAGGTTCTGAGAAGTTAAATTCCCAAGACCTTAAAAAGCTCAAAACCATCTGCCCAGTGATTTTCTATTCCCCAGGCTACCTCCAATTCCACTGAGGATCCTGTTTGCTGGACACAAGGCAGCCAAGCTGGTCACTCACTGTCACTGCTCTGAGAAAGGGAACCAGGGAATCAGGCTGCCAAAGTCCCTGGTGGAAAGTGCAATTTTGATCTAGAGAGAAAGATACCTACAGAGTTATTGTCACTGGGAAAGATGTGGACGCCTCCAACAGTGAAGATGGGTAGAGAGGGTCAAAGGGCCGGCAAGTGTTAGATTCAGGTTCACTTGAGGGAGCCAAGACATTTTAAAATCAATGAGGAAAAGTTAAAGCCAGAGGTTGATGCCAACTGTCAACACGGATATTCTCTGAACCCTGGTGGTGGCAGGAGGTCACTGTGTCACAGGGAGAAGGGAACCCCAGCAGGCGATGCCAGGGAGGAGGGCAAAATGTACACGGCTAGGAGGGCTTAAGCGGGAAAAGACAGAATGAAAGCAAGAGAAGTTTAGAAAGGATGTTTACAGAAAGGCCGAGCTGTGATAACCCTTGCTAAAGCCAGCTGAGAGAGAGACGGGGAGGGAAAGTAGGGGCGTCCAGGGACAAGTCGGGACAAGGACAGCTGCCTGCATGTGACCACTTACAAAATGGGCCACATGGTCCAGCACAGGAGCCACTCAGGCCAGGCCATGACCCAGAGGTTACACAGACATTATGGTGAATGCACCTGCTCAGAAAGCCCTGTACCATCAGCAGCCATGAAAAAATAATGATATAAAGCCCTACTCTGCCTGGAACTGAATGAAAGAGCCAACCCGCCAGCTACAGGAGAACTGGAGGAGAAGGTCCAACCCCACACCTAGGGTCAAAAAGACCAGCGGGAATCCCCCAAAGGGATTATCACTGATGGTCACCAGGTCAAAAGAAAGAAGAAGCAGGAAGTCACCAGAGAGGCTCTTTGGACAGACTGAAAATTAGAGCTCCTCTGAATACAAAAGCTTGAACACAGGATCAACAATAAATTCTGGAGCTGCCTGGAGACCAGTGGGCTTAGTGAGAGGTCTGAAAATCATGGCAGAGGCAGGAAGACCCCAGCGTGTTTAGTCCAGAGAGAGGATACCAAACACCGCACTCCAGGAGCCGGAAGTCGTCCCTTAGCACTCCAGCAGGGCAGTGTGGTGGTTCCATCCTCCCACTGCTCTGCTTGTACCGCTTTTTCTACCTGGGGAAGAAGCGGCAGCCAGCCCCACACACAGTGCCTTGCTGAGCAAGAAGGTCCAGTCAATAGTTCTTACAGCTGTTACTGACAATAATTAAAATCTCCCAACTCAAAATTCAAAAATCTAACAGCCTCCTCCCAAAATTAACAGGAATATGTGGTTGTTCTAAGTAGTTACCAAAAGCAAAGGTAAGAAAAACATAAGTTACTTGAAAGTAGTTGTAGGATTCAAAGTTAAGAAGAATTTTCTAATATGCTGATCTGTCCAATAATGGAATGGGTTTCCTGGGGAAGTGGTAAACTTTGTGTCATGAAAAGTAGCCAAGCAAAAACTACAGACCATATGCTAAGGAGATGCAGAGGAGATTCCTTAGTAAACCTCAAAGGTCTTGTCCAACTCAAGATCCCATAAAATAAATTTTACAGTAGAACCATCTGGAAAATCACAGAGCAGCAGAATTAGCAACCAGTCTTTAAAGTTGAAAGAAGTACACTGAAGGCAAATAATAGTGTAGATCTACAGACTACATGGTTAATACACTTGAGGTCCACATTACCCTAAAAGGTACGAAGAGCTGAAAATAGAGATAAGTTCAGGAAAGGCTTAGTTGAATGAATGAATATTCAAACCAAGGCAGATTACCAAAGGCAGTGAGAGACGCATTCAAATGGCCCCTGCAAAGGCTGGTAGTACAGTCCCAGCATGTACCTCACCCCTGGGGTAAACCTGCCCTTCACAGTCCACAGCACAGAGGACTGAAAGGACTGGGACTCTTTCCAGGGCTAGCCATGGAGAAACGTCCCACATAGCACCTTCCTACAGGAAAGCCCAGCTAGTGATGCCCGGAACCATTCCAGCCCAATAAAGCACATGGGTTCAGGGCCCCACTGACCAAGCCCTGCCTCTCCCACAAGTAGAGAGAAAGTCACAGAAGATCACTCACAGTCTAGACAGAGCCTGGTTGTTCTGGAATAGCAGTTCTGGCAACATATGTAGCTGGTTCCGGTTCAGTCGTCTGAAAAAGAGGAGAGTTGGAAATCACCTACATGCTCAGGAAATCAGAATGATTTCTTGGAAGGCACCAGATGCAGAGTCACTAGGGCCATTCAAGTCCCAGTAGGGTTAGCATGTAATCACAGGGAAATTACCTCCCCTGGGCCACAGTTTCATCTATAAAGTGGGAATTCTACCATCCAGCACTTGGAAGGACAAGGACAGAATAGCTGTGACAGAACAGTACGTCATTCTCTGGTCCCACACCCGTCATCGCCCCTAAACGCTTGCAAGAGCCTTTGTAGTGGGTAAGGCACCAATTCTAATACCACCTCTGCTGACAGCTGGATCCCTCTTGTGAGATGTGCCCTATCGGGTGGGAACAGCCAAACATCCCAATTCCTGAGTACCTCCATCTGCATTTGGCTAAGCAGTGGTTTAGTGTTTTTATCATTGTCCTTTAGGTCTTTTTTCAAAATGAAAATGATTTGATTTATTGTTTTATCATTAATGAAAATGCAGCTTTCTGTATTTTTTTGTTTATGGGTACCAGGAGTCAAACTCAGGACCTTACACTTGCCAGGCAAGTACCGCACTGCTGAGCTGTACCCTTGGCTCCTCACCTATATTTTTCTAATTCACCTGTGCCTTTCCATACCAAAAAATTGAAATTTACTTTTTTTTTTTTCGCAGGGAGAGGTTGCTGGTGATGGAAGGACCTCACACATCCTAGGCAAGCACTCTACCCCTGAGCTATATCCTGGTCCTCCATTTTAGTGGCTGAGTAGTATTCAGAGGTCTGAAAATGTCAGACAGAGACCTTTTCAGCATTATACACACAGGCAGGAGTGGGAAGGCTGGCTCTGGAACACAGCCTGACAAGAAGACATAATGCAGAAAGGACCCAGTTTGTCCTGAGAAGATGGCCAAGTTTAACCAGATTCAACTCTCCCACCCCAAGTAACTAATTCTTTGACCCCCAGGTTTAGCATATAATGAAGGACACTAAATTTTGAAAAACTGCAGTAGACAATATTAAAAGTTAACAAGTATTGCTTGGCCTCTACTACACAGCCGCTCAACTCTTCGAGGGATCTGGCAAAGTACATAAAGTACAGAACCTTGGTCCATGGATGGCCTGCAGGCTACTACCTGAGTGACTGGGGGTGGGGGCACAGCAGCAGCACTATCTCCAACACCAGCCAACCCAGGTCAGATTCCCAGGGAGGGACACACACACTGAGGCTGGAGAGGCACTAATGTACCACACAGCCCCAGCCACAGGTCTACAGCACGGTCTAAGTTAAACACTAAGACCACTGTTAGCAGTTACCTAACACACTGTGATAATCCAGTTCGGCAAAAATGTTCTTCTGGAGGGAGAGAGGAAGACACTTAATTTTATGTAGCCAGCAATCACCCATCTGTGGTTACCTCTGAGTTCATCTTTCACCTGATATGTGAGAACTGACATTGCCACCACATGAGGGACAGCCATGTTCCGGCACAGTTCAGACAATCGCCTCTGCCACTTTATTTTATTTTATTTATTTTTTTTTTTCCGGGACCGGGGATCGAACTCAGGGCCGTAGTGCTTAGCGGTAAGCACTTAGCCCACTGAGCTGTACCTCCAGCCCAGCCTCTGCCACTTTAAAGAACCAGCTGGAAGACATTTACTTTAAAAGGCAGGCTCCTAGTGAAATGCACCATTATCTTGGGGGTGAAAGGACCACAAATATAATCCCTAAAACAATGGGAGTAGACATGAGCTCACTCCATGTTCCTTAACCCCAGTCCAATAAATTAATCTTGTATTTACACTGTCTGGTAATCACTGCCTTTTGTTTTCTCCCAAGACTTTCTTGATTTTCTGGCTTCAGTTTTTGAAAAATATTTAGAGGGAAAAGGAATTTAATGCATAGTTTAAAGTAAAAACTCAAAGTACACCAAAGGAGGGAGCCAGCACGGTGAGGGGCATGCAGCTGCCTCTAGGAGCGACTGTCCCGGTGTCAGCCTCTACTGTGTGCCAGACACTGGAATAACTGCTTTGCAGACATCCCTCATCACCCAAGGGAAAGCAGAGTGAGAAGAGGGGCTTCCTTCCCATGGATCTCTTGCCAGCAGCACCTTCCACCCATGCACACACCCTCCTCCTTGCCACAACCCACAGGAAAGGGCTTACTGCCACCATCTTGCCTCATGATATGGCTTTTCAAAGGGACCTAATGCTTGCTTGTTGGCTGTGTTGAGTTGTCTGTCTTTGATAGATGAGGGAACTGGGTCATTGAGAGGTGAGTGTCTCACCCAAGCCATCACTGAGGAGTAGATGTGGGAGTCCAAAGCCTCCCTTTCCTCAGCCCCGCCCAGCTCACAACATGGTCGAGCCTGCTCCCTGCCATCCCAGCTGCAGGCCACAGATGCCACAGCACAGCGATCCTTCTTGGCCGGCAGCCCTCGCTCTTCTGCCTCTACACTCCAGCTTCCTGCCTGCCGTAAGAACCAGCTACGGCTCTCCTCAAACTTGTTTATGCTATTCATAACTCTTCATAATTATATATGCATCATTATTCATAATTATAATTAAATTTAATTAATTTGATACATAAGTGAATGGAATAGTACTGAGAAAGAAAGGCTTGTGTCTATGGAAACTAAGTTGAATGCTTTGGAAAGGGCTAATAAAGGAAACCTAACTTAGGTCTCTACCCAGATTGCTTCTAAGGCCCTTTACAATGTTTTCACTTTACCTTCAAGAAATCAAAACCAAAAAAATCATAAATAAGGTATTTATGAAGCTGGCTGTGGCGGTGCACACCTGTAATCCCAGCACTCTGGGAGGCTGGGGAAGGAGGATTACAAGTTCAGGCCCAACCTCAGGCACTTAGCAAGACCCTGCCTTAAAAATAAAAAATGAAAAAGGCTGGGGATGCAGCTCAGTGCGAAGGCCCTGATTTCAATCCCCAGCACCATTAAAAAAAAAGTATCTGTGTGTAGTTTTGGTGAGGAAAGCGCACAGAACCACAGTGAGAATCTCATCCTCAAAAGAAAATCTTAGCAAAAACAGGACAAAAAAGGCTCAGGAAGAGATCAGTGAGTGCACATTTCAGGGTTTTAACTGAAAATGAAATCCCTACTTCAATCAGCCATGGTGATTAACTGATCACCACTGGTGTCTGATGAGCTCAGAGAGAGCAGCCATGGAGCCAACCCCTCGCAGAGCCACGGGCAGCGCCATGGGCAGTGCCAGGGAGGCAAGAACTGTCCACTGTGAAATGGCTGGTGACCCTCCCAGAAGAAAGGAACTGGGAAAGGACAGAGGGACAAAGTCTGCCGTGATGAGCTATGACTCAAAACAAGACCCTGGCAAATTTGAAATGGCAGGAGCAGGTACCATGGGGTCACCCCAGTGGTGTCTAGACCCCCAGCCCCCTGCCCACTTCTTCTCCAGGACCCGGCTGCACCAGAGTTGGGACTGAAATGGCAGCCCTTCACAGTTAGGTCATTAGTATGTATTTTGTTCTAAGCCTTTTAAGGAAGGCAAACACAGGATTAAACATCTGGTCTCGCTGTGAGTTCCTTATCAGTACATTCCAGGCCAGGATGAGGAATACAAAGGAAAGGTTAATTTTCTTCCAGCCTGCAAGAGGACAACGAGACAACCATATTCCTTTCTTTTTGCTTAATACTTTTATTTTCTTTGACGTAAAAGTGAACGATGAGGTGTTAAGTCCTGGTCATTAAGAACTCAGGCTTTGAAGGTGGAACAACCCAGCTCCAGCCCCCTATTCAGGACCATTATGAGCAAGTGACTTAACCTATGTGCGCGTCTGTGCCTCATCTATAAAAGTCACTGGCAGCAGTGTTGTGTTAGGGTTAAATGAGATACTACACAGCAAAGCACTCACCTGAGTGCCAGGCACATTGTACTGCACTCAGTAGAGATACTTACTGTTATGAACTCATTGCAAGAATAAAGTGAAGTCACCTGCTTTCTCACTACTTAACGTCACTGAGATCTGATTGTGTCAGTTGCTTTCCTCCTCCTATATTCTACTCACAAATTGTCTTTGTTCACACAAATGTCACATCTCACTTTTTCCAGTTAACATTATATTGTGAGTACATTCCATGGTCTTAACTATTCTTCAAAAACATGATTTTTACATTCTCCACCAGAATGGCTGCTTTCAAATTTTTGTGTTTAAATAATGTGCAGTGAACATTCTGGTGCATATGAACTTTTAGCCATGTCTCTATTATTTCTTTAAAATTAAATGGACTTTCTCATTCAAGAAACATAAATGGTGGGACCTGCAACACCCACAGCTGAACATTTTGCAGAAGGGGCAGACAAGTGACCATCATGTGAGAACCCATTCCCACTTCACCCTATGTTTTCTTTTTCATTGCCACCCATCTAAAATACAAAAATTAATCAAGACTCAGTTTCAAATTTCAAAGCCCTATTAACAAACAAACCACACAAATCAGAACATACCACTACCTTCCCATTTCTGAGGTGTGGCCCTGAACACCTAAGACACGGATCCTCAGGTGGCCCCTGGGGCTGCCTTCGGGGGGTCCTCTCCGCCCGCCAACAGCACCCTTTAAAAACACAAATCTGGCTGAGGGGATAGCTCATTGATAGAGCATTTCCTTAACTTGCTCCACGCCCTGCGTTTGATCTCCTACACTGCCACAAAAAACAAATACACAATGACAACAAAACATAAGAATCAAAGAACAGTGGTTCTGCCCCTGGGTGAGATCCAATGGAACTTCACCCATATGAGTTTTTTGCCATCTCTTATTTTTCAGGAACAAACAACGGAGAGTTACAGCAAGAAGGGAGGAGGGTGCACTTTCCAGATTTCTCTCTGCCTCCACCTCACCACCTGCAACTACTTCTGTGAATGCAGCTGTTCCTGGCTCCACCAGCAAGGGGTGGGCAGGCTGGGTTGGGCCCTCCCTGAGCGCCTGCCAGCTCCCTCTCGGTGCCAGCCAGCCCCCAATCCTCTGAGCCTGCGGCCACCAATACTCACAGCCGCTCCAGCTCCTTCATGTCATCGAAAGCCCCTCGCTCCACAGCTCCGATCTGGTTCTCCATCAGCTGCCTGGGAGCAAAGACAGAAGACAGGGCGGGTATCGGATAGGGGCGGCTAGAAACAGCTGGCACAGGGCGGAGCCAAGGCAACCCTGCCAGGGCAACACTGGCACAAGACTGCACTAGGAGTCATGCCCAGGCCTCCATCCTAGGCTAAGCACAAATATTTCTGTACAGCTTTGCAAACTCCCCAAAATAGGCCCCTCACATGCATGTCCTCCTCTGGCCAAGGGCATGTGTCCAACGGGCAGAGCAGAGGGCCCCATCCAGTATGGAGGAAGGGAAGCTCTGCCAACCAGGCAGAGGCCACACAAGCAGCAAGCCCACTCTGCAGTTGGCAGATGATGCCCCTCTGCCTGCCCCATCTGCTGAAGGAAAGAGCAGGGTGCCCATGCCAGCGGAGCTGTGTGACTTCATGCAACACTGCATCTCCTCACTGCCAGTGCGCTGTGGAGCCAGAGCAACCAGCTGGGGGCAGCACTCCTCACCAGTAGGTGGATTGTTGTGCTAATTTTTGAGATACCAATGTTTTCACCTCCCCCCTCTTGAACAGTGACATATGTGCTCCTGTGTGGGCCTTGGACAAGATCAAGGGCAGGGAAGGCGTAGAAGCTGCTACCAGACTTTCTCTACTGAAGGCCTGGGATGGCGGGCACTAGTGGGGAAGAGGGTCCTAGACTCAGAAGGGGTCTGAAGTCAGTGTGTTCTGGAACAAGAGTGCCTCTGTCCAGTGGCCTGTCATCCCTGACTCAGAGAGGATTGGCCCAATGTCCCCAATGTCCTCCAAAGACCCTTGGAACATTTGGAGACAGGGCCCTAGGGAGGTAGATAAATTACATGATGTCATAAGGGTGGATCTGATTCGAGAGGACTCATAACCTTTTCAGAAGAGGAAGAGATGCTGAGACCTCTCTGTATGTACATGGGGAAAGGCTCTGTGAGGCCAGTGAGAAGATGCCATCTGGAAGCCAGAAAAGAGGCGCCTCTGCCACCCCAGAAACTGACCTTCCTGCACCTTGATGTGGGACTCCTACCCTTCAAAACTGTCTGTTTAGGCCTCCAGTCTGTGGCATTCATCACAGCAGCCAAAGCTGACTAACGCAGGGACCTAAAGGTTTGTGGCCCCCTGGCCTTCCCTTGTCCCCAGGATACAGCCAGTGGACAGGGGTATCTTCTGCCCAGCCCAGGCCCTTTGTCATCTGGGTAGCAGTAGCTGCTCTAGTCAGGATGCAGTGTGAGCTATGATCTCCGCCCCTCTGGGGTGCCAGGACTCCAGGATGGAGGGACTGTGTCACCCAGGGCTCTGCCTGGGGCCCTGAAGCTACTGCCAGGAGCCAGAGAGGGAGGGGAGGCACATGCAGGGAGCATCCCATACTCACAGCACCCGAAGCTGCTTGAGCCCAGCAAAGTCATTCTTATGGATCCGAGTGATGTTGTTGCCATTGAGTTCCCTGGCAGAGAAAAGAGGAAAAGTGGTGAGGAGATCAGGTGGGGACCCCAGGCCAGGGTCTCAGCTCCTGGCTTCCTCTCCACCGAGCTCCACCCAGTCACCTCACAGCGGGCCGGGAGCTACCAGCTCAGACCCCCAAGCCTGTTTTAAGGTCCAGCAAGTGGGGCCTCTTTGCAAGAGATGCCTGCAAGCAGGAACAACAAGGCAGGGGACACATTGCTGAAAATGCTACAGAAACCAAAATCATGGTTTCTGCCATAAATCTCAGTCTGGTTGGAGAGGCAAGACATTAACACAGGAAAGAATAAAGAAATGAGCCTACGACAGGGGGTATTCAGACGGCATCCTCACTAAACCTCAATTTCCTCATCCATAAAATGGGATACTGATTGTGTCCGCCACACGGGATTCATGCAAGCATAAGCAAGTAGAGAGCATGGGTGTGCTGGCAAAGGGTGCCCTTGCAAACACTACAGTGTCATCACCTACTGGCACTGGCTCCGGTGAATTGCAGAAGAAGGCAGGGAAACTTCACCTAGCATGGCCCAGGCAAGCTGTGGTCTAGACCAGTGATGGCGAACCTCTTAGAGACTAAGTGTCCAAACTGAAACCCAAAACCCACTTATTTAGCACAAAGTGCCAACACTGCAATTAAACCTGAACACTGAGGTTTTAGTTCAGAAAGAACAACTGTTACTGGATCTTGGCTGGTGGAGTAACTTGGCTTGCATGCTGACAGGGAGGGCTCTGCATGCCTGCTGCGGCACACATGCCATAGGTTCACCCCCATGGCAACACTGAAGAGCCATCTGCTGGAGAAACCAGGCAAGCTGCAGGACAGTGACCCTCCTTGCCTGACTGTGAACCTTCTAGAGCTTTCAGTGATAACAAACAGCTCTCTGTGGCTCAAGTTCCATGGGGTCACCACTGGCCTAGAGCTGCCTCTGATAAGAACAGTACCACACATTACTTACACACTCCAAGACAAACAACCCCATACAAGACTACTAAGTAGCCGTTGTGCCCACTTTGAAGAAAAGGCAGCTCTAAAACACCAGTGCCTTCCTAAGGCCAGCAACTGGCAGATGAGTCCACAGCCTCAGTTTTATGAACATAGGGCCCAGGCTTTCAGTCCAAGTTGACAAAGCCAATACTTAGTTCAACACATTCTCTCTGCTCTGCTCCTGCGCATGCCTCCTGATTCTTAGGATCAGCTGAAAAAATCTCATTCTGTTCCTTGGTGTCTTTTCTGCAAAGATGTGAGGAGGGTACAATGGCTCCCCAGGTTAACAGGTGTTACGGTTTGTGTCTGGATGTCCTCCCAAAGCCTCACGCAATCATGGGGTGGGCTTCTAGAGTTTATGACTGATTCATGGTCGAATGTTGGGATTATGGGTGTGAGTGCTACACCTGCCCTGGAGCGGAGAGCCTGCAGACAATGTAAAGGAGGAAAAGAGGCTGCTGGCCACCACTCCTCCCTTTGACTTTTGTTGCTTTTGCTGTTTTCCGCAGTCAGGAACAGTTGCCCTGTGCCATGTGCCACTCTGCCTTGGAGCCAGCCAAGCATGGACTGAAACCTCCACAAACTGTGAGCTAGATCTTTTCTTCCTTCATTTTGGGTGTCAGGTATTTTGTCCCAGCAATGAGAGAAAAGTAACCA
The DNA here is from genome assembly GCA_004027595.1 of Dinomys branickii. NCBI lineage: Eukaryota > Metazoa > Chordata > Mammalia > Rodentia > Dinomyidae > Dinomys > Dinomys branickii. The sequence goes on along the minus strand of PVLD010025954.1, from coordinate 4,190 downwards.
AGACAGCAGGCCATCAGCAAACACCCCAGACCAAGCCACTTCCCTGTCCTAAATGCTACAAGGACCCTTTCTCTGTCTGACACTGGCTCTTTTCAGTGGAAAGGTTTTTGAGGGGTTTGGGGTTTTTTTGGTTGGTTGGTTTTATCTTTTATTCTTCATTGTTTTGTTTTTTGTACTGTGAATTGAGCCCAGGACTTTGCATTATGTCCCAGCCCTTTTGTTGTTGCTTTTGTTTGAGTTTAGTTTTTGATTTCTTTTAAACAGTCTCACAGAGTTCCTAAATTGCCTGGGTTGAGCCCAAACTTGTGGCCCTCCTGCCTCAGTATCCCAAGAGTACAGTGTGCACTATCATGGCCCACTGAAAAGTCTTTTTTGTCTGTTTGTTTTTGAGACAGGGTCTCACTATGTAGTTCAGGCTGACCCTGAACAGTGCTGGGATTACAGGTGTGCGCCACCATGCCCAGCTAAAAAGTGCTTTCTTACTGAACTAAATATTATTCCCAGAACAGCCACCGATGTGTTCCTTCTGCAACACGACCATTCTTCAAGCATTAAGAACACCACCACAAGCCTTTTTAAGCGGTTCCCATCCCGAGCAAGGCAGTCTTTCTTTAGGCTGTCCTCCTGAATCTGTCATCCCCAAACCCAAAATTGCAAGGCATTTTTGATTGTCTTGTTTTCCTTATTATAAAGGTATGTCAGTCTTACTTATATGAGCAAAAGTGTTAACAAGTTAAATGGATATCAACAGGACATTCCTTAGCTGAATTCAGCACACCCAGGAAACAGAATAGGTACTATGCAGAATGAAGGCTACTGATCTGTTTGTGGACAAGGAAAGCCATCCATGACAGAGACTGTGGCGGTGGGCTACAGCACATCCTGCATTCCAGGAGCCCCTTTCTGCCATGTATGCACACACAGCAATGCAAGTACAAGCACAGGATGCGCCGAGGCTGCATGCCACCTCTTAATGGCTAAGTAGTGAGACATGACATGACTTATTTTCTTTGTATGCTTTTCTGTATTGTAATTTCAAAGGTCATCTATATTTATAAGCTAATATAATATCCAAATTATTTCACTTAAAAATAAGAGTAACAATGTATATTTTTTAATTTTTTCAATTTCCTGAAGAATAAAGAAAAGTGAAGTCATGCCTAAGACCATCACTAAGAATAATCTCCTCCAACATTCTGGCTAGTTTTCTCTCATCTTCTTTCCTTTGGATACAATTTTATATAGTTGAGCTGATTCAACAGTTAGACTAACTGAACCCTCTCAGAACATCCAGAAGGTCAGAGGATGAATCAGGCAGAACTATCTCACACTCCCACAGCTTTATACCCGCTTTGCTCTCTTCTGGAGGTTCTGACTAGCTGTAAAGTGTCCCTTCGTTTGTGACAAAATGGTATTTGTTATCCAGTACCAAGTGCCTGGACTATTCTCTGTTACTGGAACACCTGAGTTGTTTTGACATTTTTCACTTATAAACAATGTTGCATGGATCTCAGCGGGCATCTAGGAGGAAGACATTCCAGAAAAGGAATGTCTCAGTCAAATGTCATGAGAAATCCCATGACTCTTCTAACCATTTGTTTACACCTTCTCATGGAAGCCACGGTTTGTAAAGCAACTGACTATGATAAATATTCCCATTTCACAGAGACAAAACATCCACTAAGACAAGGCGAAAATGAAACCCAGGAATGCGAGGAGGGAGTCGCAAAGGAGGGCTAGAAATGGACAGGCTGACGAATCTTCTGGTGACATCTAGCACTGCAGGTCTGTCTGCTACTCTTGCACCAGTGTATGCTGGGCAGACACAGGGACACAGCCCTTCGCGCAGGCCCTGCTGCTGACCTTCACTTCCTACCCATGACTAGGCCCACTCGAGAAGAAACCTGGACAGGCAGAGAGAAGGGACAACAGTGCAGACAGACAAATACAACCTCTCTCCCAGGAGACCTTACTGGTGGCTTCCAGGCAAGGCTGCCTCACATCAGCCTTGCTCTCTACTTAATGCAGAGCTGTGCCTCCTCTCTGGGGAGCACTCCCACCCCGAGGCAGCGTGCAGTGGAGGAAGCAGTTGGGTAGCACCTAGGATGCATTACTGCCACTTAGGCTGTGAAAAAGACCTCCGCTGGGAGCCCACTCCCCTCCTCAGTAGGCTGCCACAGGGTGAGAATGGCCACAGGATGAGTTCCTGTTCTGAGCCAGCTGGGTCCACTTGCCCCCCAGCAAGTGCAATCCTGAAGGTCCCCTTGCTGCAATCAGGCAAGGAGGGTCACTGTCCTGCAGCTTGCCTGGTTTCTCCAACAGTTGGTTCTTTAGTGTTGCCATGGAGACCCCCTTCCCAGCAAGCTGCCTGGGACGACTGGGCCATGACTATTTGAGCCAGAAGAGCAGGTGGGAGTGGGCCCACTGGCCTTGTATCTCCAGAGAACTCATGACCCAGGCTAATATGGTCTCCCCGAGGTTTTGTCACCAAAAGCCACACCCACTGCTTCTCCTTATTGGGTACCTACCGTGTGCAAATCTTAGGTCTGGCTGTAAACACACTTCATCTCCTTGGCCACAACCTAGGAGGTGAGTCATGTCCTCTCCACCTTGCAGATGAATAAACAGGCAGACTGGTGAAGCAACTTGCCCAGTACCATGCAGCTAACAACACCAAGCACTGAACCCAGACCAGTGTGATTCCTTGTCTTCCCCTACACTACCACACTTTGTGTTGCTGGGCTCACACCTTGTCTCGCCATATTGTGCCCTCATCTCAAGCAGTCATACCTTGGACAGGGCTGAAGAATCACTTGAGTGCTTTGGACTAGAAGCCTCGCTCTGGAGCCCTGTAGCAAGACCGCGTACTCTGCCTAGATGCCCACATCAGAGAATGCTCTACTCTGCTGTCACACTGCATGTGTAGCCTCAGTCACGTACCTTAGCTCCTCTGTGCCTCAGTTTCCCCGTTTGTAGAATGAGGATGATGTTAGTACTCCCCTCTTAGAGATATACTAAGGTTTAAATGACGTCCTGTTTCTAAAACACTAAGAGCAATGCTTGGCACACCATTGGTCTTTGCCATATCAGTATTACCTGCAGTGATTATTTTTGCTACTGTTACTACTACTGGTATTTTCTTCAAGAACCATGGCTCCCCCAGGAGGTGGTGCCCCCCGACTCAGCTCAGGCTGGTGCTGGACTGGCAGTGGAGGCTGAGCAGGAGGAGCTGCTTACTTTTGTCCCAGGGTGTTAAATAAGACCAGGATAGACACCCCAATATGGTTCTGTCTCTTCCAAAAGTGATGAGTTCACCCCTATCCTTCTCCCAAAGAAAGATACACACCCCAATGGCAAATGCCCCAGTTTCTGTGAGTTCCTGGACTGAAAGGATAACCCCAGTGACAAAAGAATTGGAGAAAATCCTCCAAAGCAAAATTAGAAGGAAAAAACAAAAACACGCAAGGGTTTCTTGAACACTCTCAGGAGATAAGAATTTGAGTGATCATTTTGCAGCACATATTCTAAAATTGGAGTAATGCAGAGAAGACTAGCATGGCCCCCAAGCAAGGATGACGCCCGAATTAGCAAAGCATTCCATATTTTAAAAAAAAGAAGAATTTGATCACCAGCATATGGATGTCTGTGATAAACAAAAAAATGGCCCCTCAGATTTGCTAGGGCTGCAGGAATGAACACCCTAAGCTTTCAGGGGCAGTTCTGGCGGCTCCCTGCACTTCCTGCATCCGCATTTCTCACCCTGGGGCTCACTCCCACCTCAACTTCGAGGGAGAAGGCCTTGGGCTAAAAACCCTGCTTCTTAGCTCTCCTTTGAAATCTGACCCCAGCCAAACCCACTGAACTGAGGGGCTGAAGCCAGGCTTCAGGAGTTGAGGGAGGTAGAACGTCCCTCCACAGCCACTGCCCTGACTCCAGGCCTGAGGCCCATGGAGCCCAGCACCTCCACCCCACCAACTCCCACCCGACACCTCCACCCTTACACCAGCAGCCTGCAGAACGCCAGGTGGGCTCCCCAAGCTCTCCCTGGCTCCCCTCCAATTTGCTCACCAGGCCACAGCCAGAGTGGCTTCACAAACTGCAAATCTGATCAAGTCCCTCCCTGTTTCAGCCCTTCAGTGAAGCCCCATTGCTCTTGGAACCAAGAGAAAACTGTCTCCAGCACAAACTGC
>PVLD010025953.1:0-22919 GCA_004027595.1 Dinomys branickii | reverse complement strand
TTTTTAAAAAAAAAAAAAAAAAAAAAAAGATGCAGTTTAGCATATCACCACACAGATGGTGGGTACTGGGGAAGAGCTGCCTCTTGAGTAATCTTTGCCGACCCTGCGTGCTTGGGAGAGAATGACTTCAGGTAAAGCAAGGGACGGCCTCTAGGACACAGTTTAAATTCATGCTGTATATCCATGTATATAATAGTATATTTATTCATATCATAATATGTACATGTTATTTTGAATGTATATTTTACACCATCTAAAATGAAAGCATTTGAAAATAAATCATGATACTGAACAGGAGGGAACCCCAAAATGACTCACTTCCAACTTTCAGAATCGAAGTTTTACTTTTAAGAAAATAAAGAATTACACCATGATGTTTATTTAACCCAAAGCTCTGCTGATAAATTCCCACCATCTACATAGTTAATATCATAGTTAATTTTCACAGCAGCACTTAGGAAAAAAGGAAAGAAAGAAGGAAAGGAAAATATATATATACACAAGGTAGCTAAGATTATTGTACTACTAATTCCTATTGGTTTATTGAAGGGAACAGTTAATGCTTAATTGTTTGATCAATTTTGCCTGCCTATATCTGGTACTCTGAGCAACTACTTTGAAGATAGCAATATGCAGCATAACAAGCATTGTTAATTTCCTATCATGTTGTTTTCAAGTTCTATGTCTTTTTATTTTTTACATTTTTATTCTCTTTAAATAATATTGAGAAAAAAATCACCTTATCCATTTTATAGGTAAGAAAAGTGAGGCTAAGCAGCACTAAAATTATTACCCTACTAGGAGCATATGGCTGAGACTTGGCCGTGTTTATGCCAGACTCTGAAGTCAGATCACTTCATGGACAGTTAGACTGCCTTCTCTGTGAAGGTCCAGTGCACATGAAGACATCCTCACCAGCTTCTGGGGGTTCTTGCAGTTCTGTCAGCTTTGACTAAGTACCCATTAGAGAGATAATATGGGTGAAGAGGAAGACAGAGGAAGAAAAGCGTAAAGATAGGAAAGGAAGTGGAGAGAGGTAAAGAACTCAGAAGTCCTCCAATTATCAATAAAGAAGAGAACTGAGGGGATTTTCCTGAGCTTCCACCATCTAGGAGTATAACAGACTCTATAGACTCTAGGAAATCAGGAGAGTTGGGACAGAGGGTCCGGGGATCTTGAACAGTCCACACTGGAAGCATCTTGGCTTCCCCTGAGCCTGGAGTGACTCATTAGATCTCATAATTCTGGATCTCTCCTACTGTACCTCTTGGTCCTACCTTAGCTGCTGCCAACTCTTGATAACTCTTCCCGGTTGACATTAGTATGTATATGATAGACTGTACTGTTGCCCTCAATTCTTCACCATTCTCTGCTCTACACCCACTGCAAAGAGGAATTAGTGTCTTCCAGGTCTTCCTCGCTAAATGCAGCATATCACCTCATCCCATTGATATTGGGTGTGGCCAGCTGATTGGTTTTGACCAGTTGGACATTATCAGACATGACATAGTCAAAAGAGTAAAATGTGCTTCTGAATCAAATTTGTGCTCCTGTGTTTCCCACCATTGCCAAGAGAAGAAAATAATCCAGCTAATCCATTGCTCTGAAGTAGAGCAGAGAAACATGGAGAGGGAATGGGTCCAGCCTGCAGCCAGAAGCCCAGTCTATTTCTAGCCTGGATCTGATCAATAGCTGACTCACAGATACCTTAAAAATAAGAATTGGTGGTGGGGACATGTCACTGTGTTGGGGGATGGCTTGTCATACAGCCTATCTTAGCAGTGGTTGACTGCTACCTTCTGCACTTGTTCCACTGTGAGTGCTATATTACTGCTCTGGAACGCTGAGAACTAGCAGGAAGTAGAGCTAGGTAGATCTATACCTTGGCTTGGTTCCTTGGTCTGCACTGGGACCTGGGAAGGAGGGAGCCTGGTCCTCTTTCTGTCCTGCTCCATGATGCTGCCTTGTCTACCTGGAGGAACAGGGATGTCCCAGCGTCTGCCTGCCTTCAGGTTTCTGAAGATGCACCAGCAGACCTAACCATCCTCTCCTCACCACTTGGAGATTTAGCAGCTACACAGCTGGATAGAGACATGGGAACTGCGACTTGAATTGAACAAGCTAATGGAAGTTAATTTCCATCCTTGCTACTTCTCTAACCATCCGCACGTCCCTCAGCCTTTGCTTCTAGAAATCGGAAGGAGGGTGACATTGTAGCACAGCAGCTTTTTGGAGACACAAAAGAGAACTATCAGTCTAAATCTCTGTGACTTCAGTAATGAGCATCAGCCAGGCTGGCGGCTAGTGGTTTGCTCTGGGGGGTGGGATTATGGAGGTTTTCAAGGACAGGTTTTTGTTCTCCAAATCCTCCAAATTGGATATTTTTCTTGAGCACAAAAACAATAAGTGCTAATAAAAAATGAAACATCCCTGTAGCTTTGAACGAAGCCCAGCGGACTGCGGCAAGGTGGGAGGGGTCAGGGCAGCTCCAACAGGACCTATTATAATAGTGGGGGCGGGGCGGGGGGTGTTGGGCCCAGTGACTCACAGCAGCAGCCCAGACTTGGAGACCAGCCCAGTCAGTGTCACTTGGCTCTGGCTTCCCTGAGGGTCATGATCATAACTTTAGCGGGGCAGTGTACAAAGGCTTCCCACCAGGGAGGTGGGGTGGGAGGATCAAGGCCCCAGCGAGGGCCTATTGCTGATCTCACAAGTGCTTCAATGCTCTAGGGGTACCTTCCTTTGTGCAGTAAGCGGGTCTCTGAGAAATGGTGAGAATCACAGTGTTAAATCAAAAGCCATTTTACATGTGCCAGGGAGTTTCCTGAATAAAAGACTCCTATTGTGAAGCCATGGGTAAAGTGAATAATCCCTCTCCTTTTTATCTTTGACATAAATCTGTATTTTCACTTGGGGTGTTTTGTGTTTCCATGAGAAACCAGATGCCAGAGAAAGGCATACCCAGAAACTTTGGCCCCTGGTTAGTAGCTAGGACCACCATCTCTCATGGCAAGGGCAGCCCAGCCCTGGATTAACCCTGGGTCCTGGTGCTCACATGCCCTGTCCTTGGCACGCGTGGCTGCTCCTTCCTGCAATGCGCTCCCTCTAGATATGCTTGCGGCTCCCTGTCGCCATCCTTTGGGCTGGTGCTCAGTTGCCACTTGTCTTAGGGCTTCCTTGTCACTCTCTTTAAAATTGGAACCTTCTAGCACTCCTGCTCCCCGTTACCCACTTGCTTTACCCCCTTCGTACTTGTTATCACTTGTTGAACTGTGTATTTTCCTAGTTTTGTTTACTGTCTGGGTCTCTCCCTGGAATGTAACCATCTTCAGGTGGAGAGATGGATTTTAGTTGGCTGTGTGCACTGTTACATCTAGAATGGTACCTGGATTAGTGCTGCCAGTGTCTGCGCCTTCACGCAAATATCTGTTGCATGAGTTGAATGTATGACCTTGAATATGTTAGTTGACTTTTCTGTGTGTATAAAGGATATGTAGATGCATGAAGTGGGAGGTGCCCTTAGCATAGCATGAGCAGACAGGAGGTGTTGGTGGGGCTGGGGTGACCTACAGAGAGTAGGAGCTCCCTTTCGCCTGAGGGGACAGCCACTGCTCAGTGCTGGCAAACTCTTGTCACAAGGAAGCTTGCGCAGTATTGCCAGACTCTATGTGTGTGTGTGTGTGTGTGTGTATGTGTGTTTAAGGAAAAGCCAGCATTTTTTTAAAAATTGAAATCACCTGATTTTTAATGTTAGTACCTAACTTATTTTTACAAAAATCCTGTGCAGGTCAGACAAAAACATCTGTGTGTCAGATCTGACAGGTGAGGGCCTCTGGACTACACACTATCCCTGAAAATTTTCTTCTCTTCTGTTCTAACCTCTTTTAAACTTCTAGACTTTCACTAAGTTGCTTCCATCTTTCCCATAGTGGGAAGCGTACAGAATCATTAAGCACAAACTAAGTGGGCTGACCTACCTGGTAAGGATTGGGCCACCTTACATGTCTCCACCACCTGACGCAGGAGGTCTGCTCCATAGAAAACCATCAGTTGTCTTCACAATGGCACAGAGAAAATTGCCACACAGTGTGGACAGATTTGCTCAAGGACCAAGGCAGCAGGACTCCCAACACAGTATTTTTCAGGTTTATAGGATATAGAAGATCTCCTCCATGCAAGATAGAAACTCCACCGGGCCCTAGCTCTGGGCTAACTGGACGGACAGCTTGGAAGGAAAAAAAATAACCTCTTTCTACTCCGTCACTCTAAGATTTCATTTTATGCAGTGCATTTTATTCTCACATAGCATGTTCTGCTCCATGGCTGCTATTAACAATTCTTAATGCATGTATTTGATAACTTGTGAAATGTTCCAGTGAGTCCTCTGGGATCTGTGAAGGACCATGAAGAAACCACAGCTAAAACAAACAGGAAATGTCCAAAAAATGGGATTGCTCTGATGACCTCCAATCCCAGAACCGCCAAGATAAATGATGTTGTTTCGACCATTATATGGATTGTAATTGGACCCTTTCATGCTGCTGAATGAGTTATTTTATGACTGTGATATGGTATATGATATGGAAATGTGGGTTTTGGGACTAATAAGCAGCTGGAAATTCAGGGACAGGATTGGAAAATAAGAGGTGAGAGAGGGGAGACAGGAAATGTGGGTAAGTGTTAATGCTGAGGTGAACAGGGTGATGGGGGAGAGAAAGATGAGAAAGAAGAGGCCCACAGCGAGAACTGCTATGGAGAAGCACAGATAACACCGGCTTTGTACTCGCGAAGACCTAGGTTTGAGGATCAGCTCCATTTCTTACCAGCTAGGTATGTGGGCCTAGGATCAAGTTCTTCAGTTTATCTGAGACTCAGGTTCTCCTACTATCACCTGAGCCTAGCCAAGCCTTCCTCCAGGGGTCAGTAAGAAAATACTAAAGTATAGTAGTGCCAAGTACAGAGTATAGCGGAAAGACTCAATAATACACACACATACCCTCCAAGGTTCTGGGCTCCAGAATCTTCAGGTATTCAAAAGTAGCTGGGGTTGCACAATCCCAAATGTTTACAGAATTGAGAGAAGAGCCAGAATGATTAGGAAAAAACACCACAGACTGAAGACAGAGCAGAGTTCCCGGAGCCTACTATCTCTGCTGTGTTCTGAGATCTTCAACACTTCAGGGGAAGCCTAACGTCGATCTTAGGGAGAAACCTACTGATTTATAAGTGTGGCCACCTATGACCCCAATGTCCATTTTAAAACATGGTATTGTGTGATCCACTAATAGGTAAACAAGCCAAACCAGGCATGGGTCATTTCCAATGCAGGTGCCACCATTTTGAGCCTCTAAACAGAAAGATTTATAAGGACTATAGAATGATTATTTATTAGGGCCCATGTAAGTAATTCTGGGTTCAGCCACCACAGAGAATGTCATTTGAGCCAGAACCCAAGTTATGCCTAAAATTCCACAGAAAAGTCAGAAAGCTTTGCTGCTGCAAGGTCTGGAGATCAGAGAAGGTATATCCTCTGGTGAATTTAAGTAGAGCTGAAAAAGCTAGACGTGCACTAAATTTTTCTTACTTTAGCCATTTACAACAGAATTCCTAGACTGAGTCTTGGATACAGGTAGTTTTAGGCTTCTAAAAGTTCTCTGAGAGATTCAAAGATGCTTTCATAATTGTGACAACTACTGCAACATTTTGAAAGATAATTTGGGATCAAATAGACTAATAATTCTAAAGTATGTAGAAACGTGTTTTGTAAAAGTGAAACAAGGGCATCTTTCCTGTGAACTCATTGATTTTATAGCCTCATCCTCTAATAGAATAATAAAAATAACTGCCCTCCCTCTCCACCTAATTAGTTAACATCATCATCTGCATAAATATATTAACATATCTGTTGCTATGAGACCAATGTGTACACCTAAAAGAATTTTGTTGGTGGACAATTGCATGTACATTTGCTGCCAGTTTTTAACTATGTGGATGGCAAGTAATGTAGGTGGTTATTAACTTTGGCCACAAATTCTTTGAAGCTCTTTACCTCAAGAAGTGGAGTTTATTTCCATAGTTCTTAAAGCTGGGCTGGCCTTGTGACTTGCTTTACCCAGTCAATAGAATGTGATAAACAGGAAGTGTGACTTTGGAGTTCAGGCCTCAGAGGACTCTGCAGCTTTCATTCTCATCTTTTTGGATACCAGGTGCCATATGTGGAAGCTGAGCTCTCCTGCTGGCGAGGGCATGGAAGAGAACCAGGTTGCTCTCACTGACAGCCCAGTTGTCAGACATGTGAGGAAGGTTGTCTGGGCCTAGCCAGCCACCAGCTGACCCACTGAGATCTGCCAACAGATTGGAAATGCCGCATGAGCCCAACTGGCACCATATGGAGCAGATACAGGCTTTTCTAGATGAACGCAGCCCAAATTACTGACCTAAAAGGTTGTGAACAGATAAATAACAGCTACTAAGCTTTGGCAGTGGTTTGTTACACAGCAATAGGTGACTGATACACTTTTACTATCATTTTAACAATAACAACAAGCTTTCAGAGAGTTGAATAAGTATTTGTAGAAGGCCCAGAAGTTAGCAAAATATTTCAAAAGCAATACTTAATATTTGGATACTATGGTTTGAGTCCTGAAAAGCATCTGAATGAGGGTAGGGAGCTTCTGACACATACAAAGGACTTAGGATTCCCTAGGTAGAATTAGGTAGTGTCTTAGTCCATTTCGGTGGTTATAACCAAATACCATAGATACATCATACTTATAAACAACAGAAATTTATTCTTCACAGTTCTGGAGGCTGGGAAATCCAAGACCAAGGTGCCAGTAGATTCTGGTGGAGGTCAACTTTAGGGTTTGTAGGTAGCGCCTTTGCACTGTGTCCTTGAAGGGTAGAAGGACTGAGGCGGTTTCTGGGGCCTTGTCTGTAAAGACACTGATCCCATTCATGAGTGCTCTGCCTTCATGACCCAATTTCTTCCCACAGGAAATAGAGATCAAAGGCTCCAAATCCTAATACTGTCCCCTTGAGGGTTAAGGCTTACACTTATGAATTTTTGTGGGGACATGCACATTCACATCACAGCAGATTGGTTGCTTTCAGGTGTGAAGAGCAGAATATATAAACAGGAGGCTTTTGGAGAAAGAATCACTGATACCTCTCTCTTAAATTGGGACATAGATAAATACAAGGTTGGTGCAGTAGCTCAGGTTCTAGGCTCTGTTGCTCTTTTTTCCCTGCCGTCCACAGTTAACAATATTTCTCCTCTTGGTCTCGAGTTGGCTGCTGCAGCGCCAAGTTGTACTACAGTGACATTTCAAAAAGGAAGGGAAGATGGTAGGGAAAAAGTTGCGTGTCTTTATGAGGGAAGGAAAATGCTCTCAGGAGTTTTTAGGTGGATTTTTCTTATGCTTTATTGGCAGATGTGGGATTATTTAGTCATCTTATTGCAAGGGAAGCTTGGAATGAGGTCTGTGGTACTTTAAGTCTCTGTTATTGGAAGTGGGTGGGCCTTAAGGAAAAAACGTGTGAGGATTGTGGTTAAGAGATGACAAACAAGAGTGGCAGTGGCTTTTTCTCTTCCATAGGCCAAGCACAGAAAGGATTGAGTACCCAAGGATCCCAAGGCTGTGCTTCAGGCATAGACATATCATTGCTATTTGCCTTTGGATGAAGTGTTTGTTCTGAAATTAACCACAACAGGGAACCTTTTGTGGTTATGGTAAATGGACATGGAGAATTTGAAGAAATGGCTGACCACATTACCACAATGATAGTGGTGCTGCAGTCCTAAGAATTCCCCTTGATCCTTTGTATCTTGGTGGCAGGGAGTCAGAGATGAAGAACTTTCTCTGTGTGCTGCTTTGGGATCAAAATCAAGATGGCAGTCAAAGTGATCCCTATATCTAAACATTGTTAGAGAAGAAGGCAAATACTGCATCTTTCAAAACAATGCCTGCGAACTCCTCAGTTTTGGATCAGAGGACAAGTTTGGAGCCCAAGGGAAAGCGGATAATTATTTCACTTCCCAGATTCTGTTGGGTCCCCTAATTTAGGCTGCCAGGGTGGGAGGGGGCTTCCAGATTGACTTGAGCCTCTTCCAACTACACCCTCTTATTTGCTTCAGGCTATTCCCTTGTTATTTTAAAAAGCAAAAATGGTAAATTTGAAGTGTTACCTTTTTATCTGTGGTAGTATACCTTTTTCTTCCCTCCTACTTTTAAGTCCTTCAATTTACTCGTCTCTTTGCACTTTCTTTTGACAGCTTTGTACAAGACTCTTAACACTTGGAATTATTCTAATGATCTCCCCAGATGGTGTACAGTTATGGACCCAAATGTCCAGCACTGTAGGATATTAGCAGCCAATGCAGATCTGACGAGGAACCATAAACTTACCCAGTGTGAACATTGTGCGGTCACTCTGGTAGTTTGCTTAAAAATTATGTTTTTCAATTTAAACTGTATGACTAGTAAGAAAATACAGTAATTCATAGTTATAGTTACCAGAAACAACTATCCTTTCTATTTTGGTGAATATGCTTCTAATCTTTATGGGGACTATAATATACATATGTATCATACATATGTATGAATAAATATATATAAAATATTTTCTCCCAAAGAGATATATATATAAATACTATATTTATATACAATATTTATATTTACAGGACAGAATATTGTTCTGTAATGAGCTTCTTAATTTAACAATATTTTATGACTATTTCCATGAATACATAAATGTCTAAAAATAAAAGATTAAAGACCGTCCCTGATTTACACTGGTTTGACTTTGCAATTTTTTGACTTTACAATTGTGTGAAAGTATATTCAAACAACTGTTCCATATAAATGTTTATTTTCTAAGAGGATTTTTAAAACAGTAAACCATAATGTATTTAATTACAGATGCTCCTTGGTGGGGTTACATTTAGATAAATTCATTGCAATTTGGAAATACAGTAAGTTGAAAACACATTTAACATCCAATCTGCTGAACATTATAGTTAGACTAACCTATTTTAGACATGTTCACAATACTTACATTAGCCTACAAAATGTGTTGGGCAAAATCATATAACACAAAGCCTATTTTATATTAAAATATGGAATAGCTCATGCAGTTTATTGATTATTGTTACAAGTGAAAAACAAGATGGTTGTACCGCATACTTCTGCACCACTGTGACCATAAAAAATCATCAGGTCAACTAACTTAAAAGCTGGAAACTTTTACTTTTCGGATTTTACGTTGTTTCCATTTTATTCTATTATAAGCAATGCTATGATAAAAATAACCCTAGGGCTAGATATTCAGATACACTGGTGATCATATTTTAGATTAAATTCCTTAAAGTAGAATTAATGGCTTGCCAATAAGCTGCCGCCTGTGGAGCAGAAGCTGTGTGGAGCAGTGTGTGTGTGCAACTTGGCCAAGCACCTGACCTGCAGGGGCATCTATTTTATGCTATACATTGAGGGTATCAGGCACAGAGAGCTGAATGGAATTTTTGTTAGGGGGCAGAGATGAGCTTGGCTGTGCATTTAGACTGCAATAACTGGTAGAAGAAAGGTACATTATGGAGTCAATTATAGATTTTATTTCTCCTGATAGTCCTAAGTGTATGGCTGGACAAAGAGTGAGAAGTTGATACAACAACAGCTGGAAGATTTAATGCTTGGGAGATGAATGGGTCACATTCTTGGTTACAAGTCTGGACTTTGTTTTATGGTTTCAGAACTATAACCCAGAATTCATAAATTTAAGTCAGGAATTAAAAAAAATAAAATAAAAACTCTGCCAAGGGGGTGGTGAATTCTTGTCCTAATTATTACTGTGTTGGAATGTTTTTCTTCCCAGCTTTAACCACAGTTTGTTTTTTTTATGCTTCTCTCCTTTGTCATGTGTTCTAATATAATATATAATTTGGATGACTAGATTGTTGAGATATTTAACAGAAATGGATTAAATTAAATGAATAATTACCCCATTTCTCTGATTCAGAAATTTTAAACCTACATAGGGATGGGTGAGGCATTTAACAGTAATTTCTAAATTTCTTTTCTCCTTCTACTCTTTCAACACTGCTTAAAAAGTGCTCCTTTGTAGCCCTGCTCCCATCCCTGAGCTCTCTGGAGATGCAAGGTGAGGCGGGCAAGGACAGGCCTGTGGCCTCCGGAACCAGCTGTCCTGCCCGTGGGTTCCGCTTTGCTCTCCTCAGGCCGTGGGGCTCTGGGTCAGCCGTTTCATTCCCTGGACCTTCCACTTCTTTATCTCTAAAATAACTATTTCTTTAGTTTGTTTAATAAGTGAAACTAACTCATAAACTTAGGCGAGAAAAAGACTTGTGGGAAAGATCCTGGCTAGCTCAGGAAACGGAAGAAAGAGCTAAACAGCTGAACCTTTGGAAGAGCTAAGTTCCAGGTTCAGCCCCAGGAAGGCAGACTGCAACTGCCCTAATCCATCTCTACTCAAACTGCTTCCCAGGAGGTGAGACCTGACTGGCTGGCGTGAAATAAATGCCCTTCTCTGGTCCCTCCTCTCTCCACGGGGGTGGTACAATGCAGTTCCACTGTCCGATCTGCTCAAAATGAGGAAGACACTCCTTTAGCACAGAGAGGGCTGTTACCAGAGGCAGAAGTACTGTCGTGCCTATAATAAATCCAGAATACCCCCTCACATCCCTTAACTGTTTTTAGGGTAAGAGGCATATGAGCTGTGCCCAGTAAACAGAAGTGACTGTGTTTATTATTGCTGCTGGTCATTAAGCCCCAAACTGTGTTACTGTGAGAGCAAGGATAAGAAACTAAATTACTCTTCTTTCTTTTGAATCCTATGGATTCTCTTTATATCACATTTTCATAAAATGTAAGTTCCCTGTGAGCCCTTTTTTAGGCTGACTGTGTCAGATGCTCTAAGGGGCTGTGGTCACTGAACTCTTCCTTAACATGCAACCCAGGCAAACCTTTTGCACATTTGGTTTTGAGACCCAGAGCTCTTACAAATTAAATGGGAAGATTTGACTCCCTGCTCAGGAAGCATTTAGAAGGCAGGAGTTTTCTCTACTACAACTGTGCAGTAAAACAATCAAGCTGCATGGATTGGTCTGTAGGTTGTGTTTTTCCACTCTGGCTGCATATTAGAATCACCTGGGGAACACTGAAAACTGCCATCACCCAGGACCCACCCTGGAGAGCCCAGGGGTGATTATTTTCCACCAGAAACTGCATGTTCAGCAGCCTGGGGACCACCGAGTCCTCCTATATCCACTCTGGAAGCGCATGGGTCTTGCCTATTCAGGAGGTGGCCAAGGGTCTGCAGACTTTGGAACTTCATGGTCTCATAGTCATCTCACTCCAGTTACCTCATCTAATCCTTAGAGAAACCCAGTCTGAAGACGCGAATGGACAGGGAGGCGTCTCCTAATCTTAGAGATAAAGGAACTGACTGCTGGAAAAGAATTACTGACTGGTGATGCCCCCAAAGGCGCACAGCTTTGAGGAGGCCAAGTCAGAACTAAACTTTGTGCGTCAGGATAATGCTCACAGCTCTGTCCTCTGAGGCATTCGAAGTGCATACAGAATTTTTAGGTTGCTTTTAGTTATGGGTTTAGCGAAACTTACACATGAGCCCCAAAGCCCTTCATAGGGAACTGTGTGTGAAAAACATGCTTCAGGGCCATCAGCCACTTTCTGGGAGGTCTTTTAAGTCACTTCTGCCTTTCAGGCTTTGATGTAGCTACCAGTTGTGAGGGTTGTACCTTCTGGGCTCTAGGAGAAAGAGAGCTGACTGTAACTACACTGTTCCTGCCAACATCCTGCGGGGTGAGCCCATCTCCTGAAGGAACATTCCTGAAGGAACAGTGACCTCTGCTACAACAGGAGCCTGCCTAAGAGCTTTTCTTCCCTCTGTACAGCACTGAATTGAGAACTAAGATCAGTCAACTCTTGATGGTTAAACCCAGTGTGGAATTTTTCACTCTGTGACTCCTCTAGCATCTGCTGCCTCATGGCCACTGTGGTAGTTTGGATCTTGAATACCCCCCAAGGCTAGGTGGTAAAGCTTTGGCCCCCAGCCTGCGGTGCTTTCGGAAAGTGGTGGAACCTTTAAGAGGTGGACCCAGTTGGAGGAAGGAGGTTAGGTCAGCAGGGGCATGCCCTTGAAGAGGTATTGGATCCCTGGCTCCTTCCCCTTTCTTTTTCTGTTTAAGCCAGCATGAGGTGAATAGCCCCCTCTGCTATGCA
Organism: Dinomys branickii; assembly: GCA_004027595.1. Taxonomy (NCBI): domain Eukaryota; kingdom Metazoa; phylum Chordata; class Mammalia; order Rodentia; family Dinomyidae; genus Dinomys; species Dinomys branickii. Next base: position 10,662 of record PVLD010025953.1, on the reverse strand, counting down.
CCCCAAGCATGATGTATTCTACCACCACAGGCCTAAAGTGACTACTACGGACCAAAACCTCTGAAACCGTTAATCAGAATACCAGCCCCCTCCCTTTTTTTTTTTTTTTTAGCTCAGGGTGCACTGAACTACATCTCTAGCTATTTTTAAAGTTTTTTGGGGGGGACAAGGTCTCCCTATGTAGCCTAGCCTGGCCTCGAGCTCATGGCAATCCTCCAGCCCCGACCGCCCTACTACTGGGATTACAGGCAGGGGCCAGCACTACTGACTCTTAAAACTTTTTAAATTTCAAATTTTGAGACAAAGTCCAGCTAAATTGTCCAGGCTAGCCTTGAATTTGTGATCCTCCTGCTTCAGCCTGCTGAGTAGCTGGAATTATGAGTATACAACACTATAACCGGCCCTTTCCTGCTTTAAGCTGTTTATCTCGAGTATTTATCAGAGTGATGGAAATCTGGCTAACACACAACTGCTTCTTAAAGCTTTTTTAAAAAATTAAGAACCAATTTGTAGTCAGTAAGGGACGTAAATAAGCAGAGAAAATGAGAAATAAGAAGTAAAGAAGTACTTGTGATAGCGCTTATTATAAACACTATGTGTGTAATAAACTTGTCTTACTTAATTCAAACAACAGTCAGGTCCTCATGCAAGGAACTTCAGAGCCTGAATTCCTAATGCAAATCCCTTACACTTTCTCTTGGACAACTGCCAGGGAAACATCTAGCCCTTGAGAATGTTCGAGGTACTTCCTGCTGGAGTTTTTCCACCTCTGAGAACCTCTTTCTGCTCCTTGTAGGAGAGAGGTGTTTGATGCCTGTCTTTACTCTGCCAACCTTGACATCAATAACAGTTTCTTGTTCTATCCATCTGGCTATTTTTGGCTCTGCTATCAAGGTAGAACCCAAGCATAGTCTCTCTGATGTGCTAACTTGTGTCCCTCTAAGAGTTATGTTAAATCTCTAACTCCTAGTGCCTCAGAAAATGCCTGATTTTGGAGACAGAGGCTGCTGTGGTTTCACTGTGTTTCCTCCAAAGTTCAGGTGTTGAAATCAAATGGTCCCTGCGATGGCATTAAGAGGCAGAGACTGTAAGAGGCGATAGGTCACGAGAACTCCTTCTTCATGAGTGGAGTTAGGTGCCCTTATAAAAGGGCTTGGCAGAGAGAGTTGGTCCTATTTACCCCTCCACCTTCTGCCGTGTGAACATTCCTCTTCTCTGGAGGATGCAGTGTTCAAGGTGTCATTTTGGGAGCAGAGATCAAACCTTTGCCAACCTGTCAGTACCTTGATCTTGGCCTTCTCAGCTTCCAAAGCCTCAAGGCAATACATTTCTGTTCTTTATGAATTACTCAGCCTCAACTGTTTTATTATAGCAGTACAAAAGGACTAAGAGAAGGTGTACAGAGATGATGAAGTCAAAATGAGGCTGTTGTGGGGTGGGGAGACCCTAACGCAATCTGGTGGTGTCCTCATAAGAAAAGGAACTTTAAACATACACAGAGACACCAGGGATGTCCTCACACAGAGAAAAGGCCATGTGAGGGCACAGCGAGAAGATATTTGTAAACCAAGGAGCACAGGCTCGGAAGAAGTCAAACATACTGTCAAATGATCTTCAAAAAATTGTATATATATATGTATATACCCAACCCTATTCTCTGGGATAGAACTGACATCCCTTTCTGGTCCTCTTACTGTATCTCCTTTACTGAATTGTTTTCCGGATCATGGTCCCTCTGAGCCATGTTCCTGAGGGCCCTTCGTCCAGCATCTGGGATGGTGCTGAGTGTGTCCCGTGCTTGGGGAACATGTGAATGAATGAGGGACTACATGAATGAACAATGGGCTACTTTAAGTTCTTATCTGGTGCCTAGGCTCCCACAGGGGGTGTAGCAACAGGTTGAGGTAGGCCGACCCCTGTACACAGTGGAAATTCAGGTAAGGATTGGAGGACTGTAGACATGGAGAGGGACCAGGCCAGGCCCCAAGGAGTGGTGGTCACCCAGCGCCCAGTAGCCCTTCTCCAGTTGACTTGCATGCATGCCTTGGGACTGTCCTGTGATTCCCAGGCTCCCTGCCAGGGCCTCCAGCTCTCAGCCCTCCCTCTGACTCCACCAGCCATTTAAACACATGCAGAAGATGTGAATTCCCCAAGGCCCTGTTGTGTGGTCCTTGCCTCAAAGGCTGGTTCCCCACCCAAGTTTCTGGAAGTCTCTTTGGAGAGTCTGACAGGCTGTCTTCCTTTCCCTCCCCTCCAGCTGGACAGGCTCAGGGAACAGAAGGAATTTTCTGGGAACAGACCTAGGAGCAGGAGCCAGAAAAGAATGACAAAAAGCACAAATTTAGGTTCTCTGTGCTCTGCACTTGCTGTCCCAGCAAGGCGCTGAGCCACTTCCTGAACGGCCCACAGGTAGCCGTGGAAACAAAAGAGAGAGCTGGTGTTGCAGCTTTAGCTCAGCCCTTCCCAGCTCAGCACAGGCTTCGGCCCTGATGGCGGATGGCCTCTTCGCATAAAGAGACTCTGGAGGAAATAGTTCTAAGCAGGAAAGAAGCCAGGCAGACAAGCCTGGCTTAGAGTCAAGGCTGTGGCCAAGCACAAGGACGGGCTGGGTCTAAGTGCTGAGTCAGTGCCAGGCACAGGCCCGCAGGGAGGAGGGCAGTCTCGGCAAGACAGAGGGAGAGGGAAGTACCCCCACTCATGATTTGGTCTTTTGTGCACTGTGGGAACTCTTGCAATGGTGGGAAGGTGTCAGAAATTGGTGGCAGCAGAGTGTGGTCGCCAGCACCTCTCTGGAGGGTGGGAGGTAGCTGGGAGGCGGGGCCAACTTCTCCAGCAGACGTAGAATCTGGGGTCCCTGGGAGTTGTAGGAGCCACAGAAATACCTTTTTTTAAAAAAATCAGATGTAAAACTACTTGAAGATGTGAGATACAAGAGGTCACATATTGCATGATTCTGTTTATGTGAAGCTTCCCAGCAGGCAAATCCGAAGAAACCGAGAATGGTTTCCAGGTGTTGGGGAGAAGGGAAGAGTGGAGGAGACTGTGGGCGGATTTGGGGTGTCTTGGGGGGAAAGAAAATGTTCTGGGATTAGTGGTGAAGGCTGCAGTACCTTGTGAATATTTTTTAAAAACCCTAAATTGTATACCGTAGACGGGGTCAGTTTTATGGCACATGAATTTTCTCAGTAAAGCTTTCTTTTGGTTATTATTCTTGTTTTTAAGACAAAAAAGGGGCAGAGAAAAAAGAAAATAAAAACTATCATATCATCTTTAACCCAGTGAAAATGAAATATCCTTAACTTTAAAAAATGAGATGAGGGTAGACGAAATGAAAATTGGGAAACAGGTTTTCATCTGGTGTACAGTGTTGGTGGTTTTCTGGAATGCTGAGCTAAAGAGAATTTAAGGCTGCTTTTAGACTCCAAAAGAACAAGCCTTGTGATCAATTAGTGATGTCTTCCCTGGGCACAGAACGGGAGGAAGTGCGGAGATACTTGCCAACTGACTGGATAGTCCCCTCGGTCCTTCCCAGCAATCTTAGTCCCAGATCTGAGACACTCGCATGGAGTGGGAGGGGTTGTGTTGGGCGCAAGAAGTCGGGCTGGAAGAAGAGGGAGACTGGAACCAGGCAGAGGTCTTTTTTATAGCTAGCTTAGAGCCTGCTCTTCTGCATGCCTGTCTTCCTTTCCCACCAGCTCCATTCCTGGAACAGCCACTTCCCTGAGAAACTGCTGCCCCCAAATCATCCGTTCCCAAGGACGTTCTTCACCGGCTCTGTGCGGGCCAGCAGCGCATTGCCTCTCTTCTAACTGCCCCCTTTTTTCCACAAGACAGGGAATCCTCCTTGGAGAAAAGGCAGTCACACAAAGAAAGGCTTTGGACCAAGCCCTTCTGGTGCAGACCCTATCATTAAAATATGTGCGTTGCTAGTGAGCTTGTCTTTTTTCACTAGGGCTCAGCAATTAAGATCCTGCCCCTTTTCTACAGTGTGTCAAGAGACTTGCTCTGAGCAGCAAAGAAAAATACATTTGTCATTGGAATGACAGGCACAACAGTTAAAGCCATTTTTATCCATTGGCGGTGGAACTGGCCTTATCCCTTCTGGGAAAAATAATGAATATTAGAGGTTCTGTTTACAAATATGCACCTTTCGCTGATTGCGCTCCCAACCCAGCAATTTTTCAATAGGACAGCTTTCTCGGAAACACTGTACACAGCAAAAGGTGATAAAAGGCAGTACCCAGAGAGAAGCCTGGGGCTCTGTTTGTTTAACTGGGTAATTAGGCGCAGACTCTGAAAGGTCAGTCTGCAGCCAAGTTGCCCCAAGGTGTTGGCCTGGGAGGAGGCCTTCTGGTTACGAAATCAGGGTTTAAGGTGCTCTTCCCTCTCTTTGCTTCTTCCCAAAAGGCCACCCTCTCTGTCCGATTTGCAAAGGACTCCCTATCCTTATTCAAGCAAATCTCGTGGACATCTCAGGACATGGTCTTGACTCCTAAAGGAGACCTTGTTCTCAGGTCACAGTCATTTCCCATTTTTTCTATCACCAAGCATAATGTTCTCAAGTTTCATTCATGCTTTAGCATGTAGCAGTACAAAACACTACTTTTGTATATGTGGACCACACTGTGCTTATTGGTTCGTTTGTAGGAGGACACTGGATTGTTTCCACTTGTTGATCGTTAGCAGGAATGCTGCTATAAACATTTGTGTACAAGATTTTGTCTGGAAATTTGTTTAAATTTCTCTTGAGCATATAATTAGGAGTAGAATTTCCGAGTTGAATGGTAATTCTAAATTTAATGTTTTAAACATTTTAGAAAAATTTTGTGTCTTTTTGAGACAGAGTTTCATGACACAGTTCAGACTGGCTTTGAACTCACTTTGTAGCCCAGGCTGGCCTCAAACTTGCAGTAATGCTCCTGCCTCAGCTTCCCAAATGCTGGGATTACAGGGAATCACCATCATGCCTGGCTAAATTTAACTTTTTGAGCAATTACCATTATTTCATATTTCCACCAGTATTACACTAGGGTTCCAGTTAATCCATATTCTCACCAACACTCAGTTTGATCTGTCTTTTCTTGTGGCCGGCTTCATGGGTATAAGTGTCAGCCACCTCATTTTAAGAATACATAAACTGAAGCTGGGTATGGTGGTAAATGCCTGTAATCCCAGCACTGTGGGAGCCTGAGGTGGGAGGATTGCAAGCCTGGAACCTGGCCTGGGCCACTTAGTGATTTAGTGAGATGCTTCCTCAAAAAAGAATTAGAGGGCTATGGATTTAAATTTAAATTTAAAAAGCTCAGTGCAAAGGCCCTGGGTTCAATACTGTGTCACAGTAAGTAACTAGGTAAGTAAGCTGCTCACCAGAGAGGTGATGGGTGGCACCTGGTCAGCCTCACCTGTGAGGCTCTGGACAGAAACCTTCTTTCACTCCCAAACTGATGCTTGTTCCCATCAGACTGCATATCCTTTTCTCTTCCGTATTAAAGAGAAAAGAAAAGTATTACCAGCAGCTAGAATGGACCTAGACCTCCCTCGTTTGCTGTGACAGCATAAGCAGAGCAGCTCACCCTTTGTGGAAGAGCAGCCGGGGGCTTCAGGAAAAGCTACCTCCCCATCCGATGGGAAGCCCGGACAAGATTTGCTCAGGCCCTTGTGGGGCTTGCTTGACTTTATGCATTTTTCTTTGATAGCTTCAGCGGTGACACAAGGTGCTTTACCCACACATTCATTGAGACCCTGTTAGCTGCCAGACATAGTTTCACCCAGGGGACCCAGCACACCCAGCTACCCTTGTCACTCTAACAAATGTCGGCAGGGGAGGTAGATGCCGGCAGTGGAGGGCCTGGGACATGAGGTCCCAGTCCAGGAAAGGGGAGTCCTGAAGACCTGAGCGAGATGGTGGTACTGTGGTTCTGATATGGCTTCCGTGTGTCTTCCAAAGGTTCATGAGCTGAAATTTAATCCTTATTGTGAGGTATTAAGAGGGTAGGAACTTGCATTACAGTTCTTATTTTTTATTAATATACATTTGCAGTACATAATGATTGCATTCTTTGTGGGGAGTTGGGGCATGTACACAACACACTGACTTTTTACCTTCTTTGCCCCTCCCTCCCCCTCTTCCTCCATCTCTTGATCACCTCCCCTTTGGCAAAAGTTCTATTTCCCAGCTTCCTACTATCTGTCTTTTATTTTGCTCTTTCATTTACTTACACTTCAAATTTCTCATAGAGGAGGAACTAGGCGATAGTTCAGCCTGTGTGTCTGACTTATTTCCCTTCACATTATGGTCTCACAGTGCCTCCATTTTCCTGCAGATGACTGACGGTCATTCTTCTTTACGGAGAGTAACACCCCATTGTGTACAGATTCCAGTTTTCTTTATCCATTCATCTGTTGATGGACAAATAGACAACTTCCAAGATTTAGCTATTATGAGTTCTGTTGCCATAACCATGGGGATGTGTGGATCAGTATAATATGACGTCTTTAACCCTTTTTGGAGGATACCTAGAAGAGGAGTAGCTAGGTTGAGTGAAATTTCTATCTTTAGGTTTTTGAAGAATCTCCATATTGATTTCTATAGTGACTGTACTAGTTTACAGTCCCACGGACAATGTACAAGCGTTCCTTTTCCCCTTCAGCCTCACCAGTGTTTGTTATTATTTGATTTCTTGGTGATAGCCCGTTTGGATCAGATAAAGTCATCAGGGTGGAATCTGATAGGTTTCCTGCCTGAGACCTGCTCAGTCCTCGTGGTGACAGTCCAGTGCTGACTTATAATGGTGTCTAGCTCATTCTTCCAGAAACCCCTGTAGTTTCTTCTTCCCAGCTGCCTTTGCCAAAGCCCATGCATGCCAGCAATGACCCAATGCCCCTTCAGCAGGTTATGCTGAGAAGCCTATGTCAGCTACTCTGTGCCCCCTCCCCTTGGAGTGCATATAAACACCAGCCCTGTCCTTTGTCTTAGAGAGCCAGCACAACTGTTCTGGTGCTGACTCCCTCTGTGTCTGCATTAAACTTTTATCTCTTGCTGTTTATATCTCTCTCCACCTCTGCATCGTGTTAGACTGAGTACCTAATTCTCACTCAGTCAGAGTCCATGATTGAATGCTGTTGGCTTTATAAGCAGAGAGAGACCAGAGAGTCTAGATACATGTACATGCTACCTGTTTCTTGCCACGTGAAATCACGCATTGTCTTGAGACTCTGCCAGCAAGAAGGCCATCACCTGATGTAGGTCCTTGAACTGCCAGAGCTGTGAGCTACTTACAAATTATAATTTATAATTTCCCTGGTTAGCCTCAGGCATTCTGTTATAGTAATGAAAATTGACTAACACAGGTGGGAGTCTTGCCAGGCCTGTTCTAGAGACAGGAGCAGGTGCAGTGTACAGATGATTTTCTGGGTATAGGAGGGCACAACTTGAAAGCCAAGTAGCAGGTCCAACAACCCGAAGGTGCAGCAACTTTGGCATGTTTTGAAAGAGCTGCACGCAGCTGAAAACCATTTGCAGTGGTGGGCCCATCACCTCTGTGGCCAACCCAGCATATGTAATTCACACCCTGCATTATTGGACAAGTGGTAAGAGGTAAGATGAGAAAGACAACTGTGAATCGGCTGAGTAAATAACGTTTGTGGCCACAAATGAAGTTCTGACCTTGAGCATTTACAGTACAGAAAGTGCTGGTGGTGGCTCCCTCCCCGTGACTACTGGTTTTCAGTTATGAAGGAAATATTACATCTCCAAATAAGTGTACAAATAAAGAGAAACCTGCTTTGATTCATCTTTTCCATCTTGGTTTGCGTAAAGCACCTGCTTTTTCGTATCAGCTTTTGGTTGTGTGGTTTCTGTCAGGCAGCCTTCAGCAAAATTGTGCAATATGTGAGGTTTCTTCCTTAAACCCACCTAAGGCGAGAGTGAGCTAACCTCCTAATAATGTATGTTGACAAGTGATACACATAATATATATGTGCTTAGGTGCCATTTACTGTGAAGTTGAGTGCACTGTTTTTTTTAAATCAACACTAAGTTTTGTAACCTTCACTCTTCAGAGATGAATTTCCAGGGCTTTATGTTAGTATGACTGTCTGCCAGGTTAGTTTTGAAGGTCTTTTTAATGCAAAATCGAGACATCTAGTGACTAGTGGTAATGGCACATAAACATGAATGTTGTTTAAAGCAAATTTCAGCCCACGTTCATAGTTAGTCATTTCTATGGTAAGCGCCTTGGCAGGCTTTAGACTTTATGCCTAGGACCATGTGGGAGCACTAGGAACAGTAGTCCTCTATAGAGCAGTAACAGGGTGGGGGAGTAACAATCTGTTTGAAGCTTTTTTAAAGCTAAATTACTACCTAGATTACTGATCGAGGAAGAAATGACATTTTCTTAAGGCATATTTAACTGCATTTTAAATAAAAGTGGTGCCAGGACAATCATACCGATTACAAAATGTTACCATTTTTCAAAGCTGGACTTGTTAGCGCAAGGTCTCGGGAGTACTGTGATTCCTTCCACAGCATCACTGTTGCTAGAGAAAATGTTCTCTTTAAAGAGTAAATGTGCCTCTTCTGGTTTGGAAACAAAGTCTGATCGCCCACCCAATAGAATACAGACTCACCATACAGACCTCCTTCCCCCTTTTCCTCCCCAGCTGTAGAAGGGATCCAGAGAGGGCACAGGCATCTTCATTTCTGTCTCTCGTCAGCGCTGGGCCCTAGACAGTGGCATGCAGGAGACTGAGGTATGTAGTCAGTCAGGAAGGGGAATGGGGAGGGCCAGGTCTCGGGCGCTTTTGGGGAGAGTACAGAGAGAGTGAAGGGTAAAGGAGATCTGAATTTGGTGCTTAACTTTCCTCCCCATTCATGACATCATTTAGAACAGTTTAGCTGAGTCCCTGTGTTATGGTTTGTGTCTGGATGTCCCCTCAAAGCCTCATGCAGTCATGGGGGGAGCTTTCAGAGTTTATGATTGATTCATGGTCCAATGCTGGGAGCATGGGTGTGAGTGCTGCACCTGCTCTGGGGCAGGCAGCCTGCATACAATATAAGGGAGGGAAAGAGGCTGCTTTCCACTGCTCCTCCCCTTGTGCTCTTGGTACTTTTTCTGTCTTCCTCTGCTATGAACTGTTGCCCTCTGCCATATGCCACTCTGCCTTGGAGCCAGCCGAGTATGGACTGAAACCTCCACAAACTGTGAGCTAAATAAACCTTTCCTTCCTTAGTTCTGGGTGTTGGGTATTTTGTCTCAGCAATGAGAGAAAGGTAGCTGAGATACTCTACTACATTTCCGAGACTATTAAGGGCCTGGTGTGTGAAAGATGCATGAGACAGAGGTCCTGTGCATTCAAAACCTGCAGTGGGTCAAGTGAGGGCTGTTTCAGTCTGGGGGACCTTGCACAGAGAGCAAGTCAGACCTACTGATTCTGGGCAGCGTGGGCTGCTTTGTGAGTGATTACATACACGAGAGCCCTGCCTTTGCTCACATGGCTCTCTGTTCTTGCAATTCAGTTGCTCCACATACACCTTTTTAAAATTCAGCTGCAACATTGCTCCTCCGGGAAAAAGTTCTGGTCTTGGACACAGGTCACAGCACTCCTAATGCTCTGCTTGTGTCTGCCTCCTGCTTCTAGGTGGAAAGGCCTTGAAGCCTGAGACCAGGATGTACTCACCTGATACTTGCGCTGTTCAGCTTGGAGAAGGTACTTAGCAATGGCTCTTCAGGGAAGGAGGGCTAAACCTCAGGGCTTCTGTTTTGTTTCTCCAGTACCACTGTTTAGGCCATTTACTCTTGCCTGAAGCCTTTCTGACTCACCACGCAGCCATCTAGTTTAGCCAGGGACACCCATGGAGGGGGCCTGAAAACCTTTGGGTTATACAAGTCTTTGGCCTGTTAGTCTCCCTTTTCTGCCGTAACAAGTTACTACAAACCTAGTGTCTCAGAGCAGCATGAGTTTATTATCTTACAAGGCCAGAAGTCAGAAGTTGGGCACAGGTCTTGATAGGCTAATACCAAGGAGGTAGCAGTCTGTGCTCCTCTTTGAGGCTCTAGGAGAGACTTTTTTTCTCTTCCTTCCTAGTCTCTGACTTCTAGAGACCACTCAGAGTTTTGTTGATAGCTCCCCTCTTCTTGCGACCCCCACTTCCACAGCCAGTGGGCTCCTTCTTACACTACCATCTCATTTCCTCTCTTCTGGATTAATCTACTGTTCAGAGAGATTCTCGAGATCAGATTAGGGTGGCTCAAACTCCGGGATATCTCCTCATATAAAAGCTAGCTAATTAGAACCTCCTCAATTTCACTTGCAGCCTTAATTTTCCTTTGCCATGTACCTAGCATATTCACAGATTCTGGGGATGAGGATGTGAACTTCTTGTCAGGAAGGGGGGTTGTATTGTTTCACTCCTGTGAAGAACTGAGAATTAGCAGCCTTACGGCTTTTCATTAAAACCAAAGACTATTCCTCTTCTGGGTATTTTCCCAGAAGATCTAAAAACATCATATCACTCTGATATATGTGCACCCATGTTTATAGCAGCACAATTTGTAATAGCTAAAATGTGGAAGCAACCCAAGTGCCCATCCACAGAAGACTGGATTAAAAAATTGTGGCATTTTTATACAATGGAATATTATTCAGCTATAAAGAAAGACA